>JAYESA010000005.1:31161566-31456566 GCA_036927795.1 Iris macrosiphon
AAATAGTATTCATGTGTATGTCGGTTATGCAACTCACGCATAACGGAGTTATCATAGATTATTCATGTACAACCTAAGTCGATCAAATAACGAACTTGTGCTCAAGGCACTTAGCTAGTATTCCTATTTTCTCACATGCAGTTACTTTTCTACTACTTGTATTGTTCCCCAGTTTTACATAGCAGTTACTTTACCTGCTCCACCATGTATTTATTTTCTTGTGCATCTTGTATACTTTTCTATTGCTAGTCATATACACCTTACCATGTATTTGGAGTTACTTTCAGAGTTATGTACTTCGCTCCAGTCCTGACTGGGCATATTTTTTCCAGAGGATCCTGAGGATTTTTGCCCGACCTTCTACGGGCCAGGTGTCGAGGAGTGTTGCGACCCTATTTTTGAGGAGGAGCCCATCGAGGAGACGCCGCTAGCGCCTTAGCGTAGCTAGGTTGGTTTCCCTGGGTTGTTCTCAGTTGCTATTTTGGATGATTGTATTGTTATTTATTATTTTTGCTGCTGTGAGATGTTGTAGACTTTAGACTTGGACTGTATATTGGTTATTGTACTTGCTCTCTTTGGTTCTTGTTTTTTTGTGATATCTTATCGTGCTTTTATTCTTACCCTAGTTATTGTGATTGAGGGTTTATATATATTGCGTGGTTGCCCTCCTTTTGGAGAGGTCATATTGACAGGTTTTGTGAGGTATAGATTGTTGACCTAGAACGGACCTAGATAGCGTTCTACCGCCAATTCTGCGGTGTAGGCTGGACGTACCCACGACTCATGCCCATTTTTTCGGGTGCCGGTCATGACACGTTTTTGGTGGCAACCCACGCAGGTCTAGTTTCTAGGTTTACCTGCAATAGGATATAGGATATAGGCCGAGAGAGTGTATGCCTAATCACAACTAGGACCCTTCATAATTTCTTTTGCTATCTTTAATTTTTCTGAAATTGTTTTCTTTTGAAATATTACTGTCCTTCTTTGATGATATCTTATCTTGCACCGTTGTTGATGTGATCTCAGGTTCTGTTCTTCTTGATTACATTCCAGTACTTGCTTTATTTGATTCTGGTGCTTTCCATAGCCTTGTGTCTGTAACTTTTGTTGTTAGATACCATCTTGTTGATGAACCTTTAGCTAGACTCTGCAAGATCACGACCAGGGGAGGCATCATCCTAGTTAGTGATGTCTGCAGAGACCAAAGAGTTACCTTGGGAGGCCAGGAGTTGAGTGTGTGCCTACTCGTAATGCCACTTTCGAGCTACGACATTGTACTTGGGATGGATTGGTTGAGTATGCACCGTGCTAGTATAGATTATCGTGGAGGCAGAGTGTTGTTTAGCCTGTCGGGAGAGCCAGAGTTTGAGTTTGCCAGAGGAGCAGCGTAGCAGAGCGAGGGAGTCTTCTGTGGAGCCCTGGTGGTAGAGCCGAGGTTGCCACATCCACTGATAGCGGAGTTCATGGATGTCTTTCCAGAGAAGTTGCCAGGGTTACTTTTGGACAGATATGTGGAGTTCTCTATAGACTTAGTGCCAGGCGCAGAGCCGATATCCCAGCACGTCTATAGAGTCAGCAACAGTGAGCTGATAGAGTTGAAGAAGCAGGTGGATAAGCTTCAGGACAAGGGATTTATCATATTTAGTTCTTCTTCGTGGGGTGCTTCGGTACTTTTTGTGCCAAAGAAGGATGGGTCGATACGGATGTGTATCGACTACAGGGCTCTGAACAACCTCACAATCAAGAACAAGTATCCGCTGCCGCGTATTGATGATCTCTTTGACCAGTTGAGCGGAGCGAGGGTATTTTCTAGAATTAATCTGAGGACATGATACCACCAGGTGAAGGTTAGGAGGGAGGATATTCCGAAGACAGCTTTTCGGACCAGGTATGGATAGTATGAGTTCATGGTGATGCCGTTTGGGTTGACTAATGCCCCGGCAGTGTTCATAAATCAGATGAACAAGGTGTTCCATCAGCATCTGGACAGGTTTGTAGTGGTATTTATAGATGACATATTGGTGTATTCGAAGACCCCAGAGGAGCATGAGGAGCATCTGAGGATAGTGTTGGGGACTCTCAGAAATGAGAAGCTCTATGGAAAGCTTTCGAAGTGTGAGTTCTTCCTTGACAAGGTTGAATTCCTTGGTCATGTGGTGACTGGAGAGGGGATCTCGGTGGATCCGAGAAAGACCATGGCAGTTGAGGCATGGAGTGCTCCGAGTTCAATAGCAAAGGTCAGGAGTTTTCTGGGGCTGGTAGGTTACTACAGGAGATTTGTTCATGATTTTTCCCGGATTGCAGAGCCGTTGTCTAGGCTGACCCGGAAGGACATGGAGTTTGTTTGGTCAGAGGAGTGCCAGATCGCCTTTGACGAACTGAAGAGGAGGTTGACGACAGCTCCAGTGTTGACGTTGCCATCAAGGTCTGGAGGATTCACTATCTATAGTGATGCATCGGGGAAGGGACTGGGTTTTGTGTTACAGCAGAATATGAGGGTGATTGCCTATGCTTCCAGGCAATTACATCCTCATGAGACAAACTACCCTACCCACGATTTGGAGTTGGCAGCGGTCATCTTTGCTCTGAAGTTGTGGAAACACTATTTATACGGAGAGCGTATGGAGATCTTTACATACCACAAGAGATTGAAGTATGTATTTACCCAAAAAGAGCTGAACATGAGGCATAGGAGATGGTTGGAGATAATGAAAGACTTCGACATATTATTATATTACCATCCAGGGAAGGCGAACGTAGTTGCGGATGTGCTGAGCAGGTATCCAGTAGCTATGTGCCTGACTACAGATCATTATCTTCTGGCAGATCTAGAGAGCTTGGGCATTGAGGTGATAGTGCCTGGAGTTGAGATGCAGATATGGGGACTGAGATTCAGTCAGAGTTGGTAGACCGGATCAGGGCTACACAGTTTGAGGATGAGTCCCTGAGGAGCATTAGGGCGCAGGTTCAGATTGGATTATCAGATGACATCACCATTGCTGATGATGGATCATTACGGTACGGTACCAGGTTGTGTGTGCCGAGTGGGTCGTTGCGCGAGGAGGTTCTTCAGGAGGCACATCGATCCCAGTACTCTATGCATCCAGGTGCCAACAAGATGTACAGAGATCTGAGAGAGCATGAAAGGTGGCACGGGATGAAGCGAGAGGTAGCACGCTTCGTATCCCGATGCTTAGTGTGCCAACAGGTGAAGGCGGAGAGGCAGAGGCCCGGAGGGTTGCTCCAGCCGTTACCCATTACGGAGTAGAAATGGGAGCATGTGACCATGGATTTTGTTTTTGGACTTCCCTGTTCTCCAGGAGGGAAGGATGCGATTTGGGTCATCGTAGACAGGTTGACCAAATTGGCCCACTTTCTACCATTCAAAGTGGGTATATCTACGGAGAGACTAGCAGAGATGTATGTGCGCCAGATAGTCAGACTGCATGGAGTCCCTATGAGCATAGTATCAGATCGGGAAAGTCGCTTTACTTCGTATTTCTGAAGGAGTCTGCAGGCTAGCTTGGGCACCCAGCTCAAGTTTAGTACTACATATAACCCACAGACAGATGGTCAGTCAGAGAGGACCATTCAGACACTTGAGGACATGCTTCACACTTGTGTTTTGGATTTCAAAGGCTCTTGGGAGGATCACTTGCACTTAGTAGAGTTTGCTTACAACAACAACTACCATGCCAGTATCAAGATGTCACCATTCGAGGCGTTGTATGGACGGAGGTGTCGCACTCCGTGTCACGACCCGCACCCGGTATAGGGGCACGAGAGCGTGGGTACGTCCAGCCTACGCTGCAGCATCGGCGGAATAACGTTGTCTAGGTCACAGTGATTCTATATAACTAAATACCTGTCAATGATATACATCTCACAATAATCTCAATCACAACAACTATAAGGCACGATAAAAGATAAAAGGAAATGACATAGTTAAACACCATGTCTCAAACACAAAGATAACTCTCAGTCTAGCTGTCCAACACAAGTCTCTAATTTAAACGTAACATAAGTCTAAACATAAACTGAAATAACCTCCATGAGTCTCAAAAGCATCATAAATACTATCTAGATAGCTGCAGGTAAAGTCTCATTTAGAGGTGTAGTCTCCTCTAGGATCTCTGGTGCGTAGTCTGCATCTATACCTGGTCCGTAGTGCGTGGTACAGAAATCCTCAAGGTTCTCTGGAAAAAAATATCCAGTCAGGATTGGAACGAAATATACCTCTAACAGCAGCTCCATATATATTGACAAAAACTATAACACAGTGTAAAGAAATACAAGATAGATATGAATAACTGGCAATAAGATACTGGAATAAAAAAATGCTAGAATAAAAATGCTAGAACATCATCATCAATATGCATCTAGCAAAAAATAGAACTACAAGTACACGCAAGAACGAAGAACTGGTATATAAGTGTGTATAAGAACAATAACTAGAACATGTGGAAATGCAAGATCAATCTACCAAGATACATGTCAAGAATCATCTAACTAAGTGTGTGAAATATCAGTATATCATGTGATCGTCTTGGGCTATATGACTCATTACATTGATTAGCGATCATCCCCAACAAGTCCGGTTAACCATATGTAACAGCGATGAGGCATGTAAGGGTAAGGCTGCACCGACGTGAGGTGTGGGTGAGCTAATGATGCATGTAAGTTGGGTATGATCATATAAGCTACTAATATTTCCCCATTTCCCCAGCTAGCACGATGGATTCCAATCACGACTCCTCGTGACAGGTCTCAATGATGCCAACTCGTATAAAGAACAGTATCAGAATCATGTACGCTATACAACAAGAGTTATAGAGATAATCAACATAATGGAAACTGTGAAAGAATGTACTCGCCTGAGGTCCTTAGCTGGCAATACCACTGTCCGGGTTCCGAAGTATCATCTGCGTGATCACACAATCCTATAGACATATCACATAATGCAGTACATCATCAGACATTACTCTAGCACATAATCAACATAATAATCTCAACAGGCTACGCTAGTGGGTCACAGGTCGATGTGCCTACGGGGTATCCGTGGTCACATTCAAGACATCTAGTACATATACTACATAGTACTTACTATGGCTAATGTATCTCATAGTACTAATTAATTACACAATTACTAGATATTCATATATTTATACTTAATTCAATTCATACGATGCACACATATATATTATATATACCTATGTATTATGCTGATTGAGAATTATACGGTTCGTATGTATATACATAAGTATTCACTAGTTACCATTACAATATATGTTTATATATTATATAGATATACTAACAAAGGCTTATACCATGTGTATACACAATAGCATATATATATACTAGGGATACCTAGAATACATATATATGAGTACGTATATATATCTTAGTTGAGCATAATATCCACATACCTCTACGTGTATATATGTATATACGTACATGTACCGATATCTACGCATACTAACGCATGATCTACGGATGTGTACGTATTTGAGTATAGGTTTATGTCGAACCTGCGTGCGAAAACGAGACGATGACGATGATGACTACGAGGCGATGGTCACAAACAGGGAAAGGCCGGTCGAGTGCAGGGTCCATCGTCGAACTCTGGTCGGCAGCGTCGTCGATCAGTCGGTCGACGAGCAGTCAGCGTGGGGTATCCAGGCGTTCAGCAGTGGTCGTCGAACTTCAGCGTGGGGTGTAGGCGAGTCTCGGTCGATGGTCTTCGGTGCTCTCGATGCAGTCGGTCAGGCTGACAGCGGCCTCTGGTGCAGCGGAGTCGAGGCGTTCAGCCGGTTGGTGATGGCAACGCTCTTGCCGGTCGGCTCCAGTCGACGAGGGCGGGGTCCGGCGTCCGGCGGAATGCTCGAGGGATCAGCGGGTGGTGATGGCAGTCGGGTTTAAGAATAGGGATGGTAGAGTACTTGATCGGCTGTGGGTTGGGAAGGAAAAAGGAAAAGAGGAAAGGAGGTTTATATATATATAGTATTATGTAAGGTTGACCTAGGATTGGGTTGACTGGTCAACCCTCTTGGAATTGGCCTCTTATATAGATGTTTCAAGGGCCAAGATTTAATGGAATTAAAATAGAAGGCTAGGATGCATTAGTTTCAAGGTTTTTGAGGTCATGGTTTCGAGAAGATTGATGTTTGCAATGTCACGGTCCCAAAATTATGAAAAATATACATGAAGGGAAATTAGATTTATTTGCATGTCGTATCCAATGTGATGGACACCTTAATACGTTTTTGCATAAAAGTGTCCAACAATAGGGAAAATTGCACAAAATTGAATTTATTGAGAATTAGATACAATGGATTGCGACGAATGTTGTGCGTCTAAACTGAAGCACAACGAGACGTGGTTATGAGTCACACAAGGATCAAAGTAATAGTTTAGCACGTCTAGGACAAGGGTGCGACATCAGTTGGAAGACAATGGCTCATATAGCGTCCTAATTATCGAAGCAACGATAAATTGCAACAATCAAATAATCATCATCAATTATTTAAATATAATTAAATATCATGCAAATCATTTACACATTAATTATGGAAAGACGAAAATATCCCTTAATACAAAAAGTGGGGGTGACAAGTCTACCCTCCTTAAAAGAATTTCATCCACGAAATTAAAATAAACTAGCACAAGAGCAAGCAATCAATTTATGAATTATACCTCAAGTCTCGAAGAGATATGGATACCGCTCGCACATATCATCCTCTCTCTCCCAAGTTGATTCTCCTGGAGAGTGATTTCTCCATGCAACACGAACCAAGGGAATAGTCTGGTTCCGTAATACCTTCTCTCTACGATCCAAGATCTCAACCGGTTGTTCAGGATAGCTGAGTGTCGGTCCAACTTTGATCTCCGAGTGGTCTAATACGTGACTAGGATCTGCCACGTACCATCTTAGTTGCGACACGTGGAACATGTTATGCACTCCATCTAGAGCAGGCGGTAAGTCTAGTCTATAGGCTACGGTACCGACCCTTGCAAGAACACTGAAGGGCCCGATGTATCGTGGACTAAGCTTTCCTCCTCTGCCGAAACGAATCGTGCCCCGTGTCGAAGAAATTCCTAGGAACACCAAATCGCCAACCAAGAACAACGATCTTAACACGCAATCTAAACAAAACAATCACAAACCAAACAAATAAATCAAAATAATACATGAAACTCTAGGGGTCTATGGTGGCTATCGGCCCAATGCCGCTGTCTGTCCTGCGCCACTCGCAGTCTGTCTCTGATAAGTTTCACCTTTTCTGTTGCATCCACGACCATTTCTGGTCCTAATAAGGCTCTTTCTCTAATATCATCCCAAGATAAAGGTGTATGACACCTCCATCCATATAAGGCCTCGAATGGTGACATCTCGATGCTGGTCTGGTAGCTGTTTTTGTAAGCAAACTCTACCAAATATAGATGATCCTCCCATGAACCTCCGAGATCCAAGATGCAAGTGCGTAGCATGTCTTCAAGGGTCTGAATAGTCCTTTCAGACTGCCCGTCTGTCTGAGGGTGATATGCGGTACTGAACTTGAGCTGAGTGCCCAAGCTAGACTGCAGACTCCTCCAGAAATAGGAAGTAAAATGACTATCCCTATCTGAGACAATGCTCACAGGAACTCCATACAATCTGATAATCTGCTGTACATACATTTTCGCTAGCTTCTCCGTTGATGTACCCACTTTGAATGGTAAGAAGTGAGCTGATTTGGTCAACCTATCCACAATGACCCGAATCGCATCCTTTTTTCCTAAAGAACGAGGAAGTCCCGAAACAAAGTCCATAGTCACGTGCTCCCACTTCTATTCTGGAATGGGTAAAGGTTGAAGCAATCCTCCTGGCCTCTGTCGATCTTCTTTCACCTGTTGGCACACTAAACATTGGGATACGAAGCGTGCTACTTCGAGCTTCATACCATACCACCATACATGCTTCCTCAAATCTCGATACATCTTGTTGGCTCCGGGATACATCGAGTATTGAGAGCGGTGTACCTCCTGTAAAACTTCTTCGTGCAACTCTCCACTTGGCACACACATCCTCGTGCCATGTCGTAAGGATCCACATTCGCAATAGTAAAATCGTCTATCAATCCTGTCTGAACTTGTGCTCTAATATTCCTTAGAGTCTCATCATCATACTGTGCGACTCTAATTCTGTCCATCAGCACTGATTGTATCTACAGTCCCCATATCTGAATCTCAGCTCCTGGAACTAATACCTTAATTCCCAAACTCTCAAGATCAGCTAATAAGTGTCTATCCAAAGTCAAGAACATAGCCATTGGTTACCTGCTCAAGGCATCCGCGACTACGTTGGCTTTCCCTGGATGGTACTGTAATAAGATATCGAAGTCTTTCATCAATTTTAACCACCTTCTCTGTCTCATATTCAGCTCCTTCTGTGTAAACACGTACTTTAAGCTCTTGTGGTCTATGAAGATCTTCACACGCTCTCCGTACATATAGTACTTCCACAGCTTTAGGGCAAAGATAACTGCCGCTAACTCCAGATCATGAGTAGGGTAGTTCCTTTTATGAGGGCGTAATTGTCTTGAAGCATAGGCAATTACTTTCCCGTATTGTTGAAGAACGCATCCCAACCCTTTTCCTGAAGCTTCACTGTAGATAGTGAATCCACTTGTCCCTGATGGCAACGTCAAAACTGGTGCTTTCTTCAATCTCCTCTTCAGCTCATCGAATACAGCTTGACATTCTTCTGTCCAGACAAATTTCACATCTTTCTTGGTCAACCTAGTCATTGGCTCTGCAACCTTGGAGAAGTCTTGTACAAATCTTCTGTAGTATCCTGCTAGTCCAAGAAAGCTCCTGATTTCAGCGACCGTACTGGGGGTAGCCCAAGACTCCACTTCCTCTATCTTTTTTGGGTTAACTGAAATTCCGTCACCCGTTACCATATGTCCAAGAAATTCAACCTTGTCAATGAAGAACTCATACTTTGAAAGCTTCTCGTACAATTTCTCTCTCCTGAGAGTTTCTAAGACTATCCTCAGATGCTCTTCATGCTCTTCTAGAGTTTTTGAATATACTAGAATGTCGTCAATAAACACCACTACGAACTTGTCAAGGTACTGGTGGAACACCTTGTTCATCAAGTTCATAAATACTGCTGGTGCATTGTTTAAACCAAACGGCATTACTGTAAATTCAAACTGGCCATATCGGGTCCGAAAGGCGGTCTTCGGTATGTCTTCTTTCTTCACCTTCACCTGGTGATAGTCTAACCTCAAGTCTATTTTTGAAAACACCTTCGCTCCGCTCAATTGATCGAAAAGATCGTCTATCCTCGGCAGCGGGTATTTATTTTTGATAGTGAGGTTATTCAGGGCTCTATAATCGATACACATGCGTACCGTGCCATCCTTCTTTGGTACAAATAATATCGGTGCTCCCCTTGGCGATGAACTGGATCTAATAAAACCTTTGTCTTGCAGCTCCTCTACTTATTTCTTCAGTTCTACCAACTCGTTGTTGTTAACTCTATAGACATGTTGCGAAATAGGCTTCGCTCCTGGTATCAAGTCTATAGAGAACTCAACATCTCTGTCTGACGGCAAACCTGGCAACTCCTCTGGAAATACGTCCAGGAACTCCACTATAAGTGGATGCGGTAACTCTTCTTCTTCTTCCATTCTGGCTCTGCAAAAAGTGCCTCTACTCCGCTCCTCTGATCTTCTGGCAATCTTGAACTCTAGCTCTCTTGGTGGTCGAAATACAACTCTTCCTCCGTGACAATCTATAGAAGTATGGTGTTTACTCAGCTAGTCCATTCCGAGTACAATGTCATAACCCGGAAGTGGCATAACGAGTAAACTCACGCTCAACTCTCGGCCTTCCAACGACACTATCTGATCCTTGCAATAATCATGGACTAGGATAATACCTCCTCCTGTCGTGATCTTGCAAGTCCTATCTAATGGTCCCATTTTTAAATAATGTTTAAGGGCATAAGATACAGATACAAAACTATGGGAAACGCCAGAATCAAATAAGGCAAGTGCTGGAATAAAATCGAGTAAAACTGAACCTGAAATCACGTCTCCATCTGGCTCGGCCTCCTCAGTGGTCATGGCATAAGCTCGTCCTTGTGGTGCTCCTCTCTGCTGCTGCTGATGCTGAGCAAACCTATCCTGCTATAGTGGAAGTGGAGGTCCTCTCTGCTGCTGGCCTCCTGGTACAATGGGTGCTCTGGTTGGTCCTCTCTGAGCTGCTGCTCCTCCCTGGCGAGTCTAAATAGCTCGGCAGTCCCTCAGCTGATGTGCTGTTGATCCACACGATAAACAAGTGCCCAACCTTTTTCTGCAGATGTCTCTTGTATGTCCCATCTTTCTGCAATACGAACATGGGGTAGCGAGTTGATTATGCCTCTGTGGTTACTGTTGTTGAGCATGTCCTCGAATTGGTTCCTGTGCTGGTGTTGCTGCTGGTGTTGCTGCTGTTACGGCCTATTTTGTTGTTGTTGGAAGTGTGGGTGCTTGGCTGGTCCTGTGTTACCTCTTGTTTCTCCAGATGTGTCGCGTCCTCTCTTGGGCCTGAGGTCCAAGTCGCCTTCGACAATCTGGGCATCCATCAGAATACCCTCAAATGTAGAAGTACGTCGTCCCGGAGTACGAGACTTGATCTCCCTATTCAATCCCTTTCTAAATTTTTGAGCTATGTCTCCTGGGTCTCGAACCATCGATGGCGCAAATTGACTCAATCGACAAAACTCTGCGGCATATTCGTCGACTGACATGCCTCCTTGGACCAAGTCATGAAACTGACTTTCTAATGCTCCCAAGGCTACGTCAGGAAATAATTTCTCCTTGAAGAGCTCCTTAAAGTTCTCCCAAGTAAGTCCTTCAGCGGCGAGTCTCGGCTCTGTACGATACCACGTCAGTGCGATATCAAACATCTGACTGCCAGCGGCCTCTATCTTAAGAATCTCTGGAATCTGTGATAAGCGTAAGTTCCGCTCTATGTCTTCCAACCATTCATCAGCATAGAGTATTCCTTCTGTGCCCTTGAACTCTCGAGGCATCATCCTCTTAAAGTCCACTATAGTACCGGGCCTCTGTTGTTGCTGACCTTGATGTTGCGGTTATCGTGCTACTCTCTCCACGGCCTGGAGAGCCACCTGATTAGCATTCTCCATGCTCTCTCTCATCAGTTCGGTCTGCGCCTGGTGTGCTTCTGCTTGCACTCTCTGAGCCTCATCTTAAACACGCTGAGCTTCTGCCGTTACTCTCTAGGTGTTTAGCATGCCCTGCATCAGTGCGAACATCTGTGCCCCGTAAGTGGGCACTCCTCCGAAAATCGGTATTGGTGGTGGTGGAAGGTTGTCTGTCATAGCTGGGGCAATCCTCTGTGTAGGTGGAGGAGGAATCCCGTTAGCTGTAGACACTCCCACACGAACAGGAGATGTGTAAACCCCCTCGTCAAAAATAGGATTTAATTAATTATTTTACTGAGTTGAAACCGCAACCCAAATCCCATGTACCCAAATTAGGGTATCAGTCTACACCAAACTTGTTAGGCCATGACTCATGTGTACCATCCAAATCTAGTTCCTTATGTTTCCGACGCATTAGGAATTACCAAGTCGAATTATTAAATTAAATCAAACTTAAAGCCAATTTACCTCAAGCAAAACCAAACCAAGCCCACATGCGCTTTCGAGTGGATCATTTCCAATCCAACAAGCCGGACAGGCCCAACCCTCGAGTCCAGCCCATCATCCCCACCACCCATATAAATATACATCTATTCACTCAAACCCTAGAATTCATATCACCATCCTCTTCACAACCCTAGCCGAATCCCCTGCCAAGACCTATCCCCGCTCAGCCCCACCGGACCACCGACCACCCCTCCAGGCGGCCGAAAAACCACACCACACCAGGCCGTCATCACCAACCCCTTCGAACCCGATCACCCGAGACTGCTGTCCCTTCCCCGACTTCCAAACCACGCCCTCCGCTCCGCCTGACACCGCTAGACCCCGCCAACCGACCCGCCGAACCCCACGACACCATCAACCGACGCCGTCCCAGCCCACTGCCGCCGGGACAGACTACTGTATCCGCGGCAGCAGTCATCACAGCCGACTGAACACCGGCAGACCGATCCCATCCACGCGTCAACCAGAGTTCACCCCCGCCGGAGAAGACGGTCGACCAGCCAGCGGACCCCCCCTCGTTAAGTCGATCAGGTACTCGTTCACTAAACCCTTCTCTCTCGTGTCATAATAATTCGCTTCCGTGTCGCCATGTCGCATGAACACATAGTAATAGTATTCAACCTAGTTAGTATTATAAGCATAAAAGCTTATTTAATTTGTTACTAATAAATATGTAATTATAAAGTTAATAACCAGTCACCAGGGTCAGGTGTTTCACTTGAAACGCTGGAATATAAACTAGTAGGTTGAACATGGGAATATAGACATGTGTTCGTGCAGAACCGAAATTGTGGACAACCCGTAACTAGAAAATTATTGACTTGAGACACATGTTGACCGAAGACAGAACACGTGTACATCCTAGCCACGTGCACATGTAACGTTGTCTTCAACCAACCATGAACTTGAGACAGACCCTTAAGAGCAACGTAGTGTCAGTACATTGGGTCTTAGCGTCTGATGTAGATTTCTATATTATATTGTGTGTCAGGATCATCGGATCAGCCAGGAGATATCGCAGGAGCAAGCTTTTGGCATTCACCTCCTGAAGACTCAGGCAAGATACCTTGCTATATTTACTGTCTAATTTAAATATGCATAAGCTGTATTGTAGTCATGTTGCTCATAATTTATACAACTGTGCGCGTCCGAGTTGTCTCGGGTGCATTCGACGGGTACGTCGATGTTAGTATATATATGGACTTAGCTCTTAGCAGACTCAACCCATTGGACAATACTCTGTTATTGTCTGAGACCTGACACCTTACACGGTCACTGAGATATATTCATATTGGGATGCGGGTTTGCGCACTCGACTAGCTATCGTTGCGTATCACCTACATCACGGTTAGTATGTAGTCAGGATTTAGTCTAGAGACTTGGCATATAGATACATGGTATGCACGTTGAGTAGTCGACTTGCGTATCTACATTGGGCGGGGAGGACAACTAATAGGCGTATGGGTACACACATTGGAGCCGTAGTTCGGAGGAGCCTCGGATCCAATGATTTTCCCTTTATACTGATGCCACGTTCTTCGGAGCGATATGGACGATATACTGTACAGATGCCACTCTCTTCGGAGCATGGACGTTATGCCTACACCTATCCATACGCACCAGCGTTGTCCTCACATTGCATTCACTTAGATGGCTAGCACACCCTTCTTGTATTTATTTTATTCAGTATTCATATATGGCATATTGTTTTCTTGTATCTTGTTACGTCCCTCTGAGGACCTGGTACCTTTCCAGATTTAGACGAGGCTTACTAACCCACCGTATACGGCCCAGGACAGGAGACGAGATTTGCTATAGCTGAGGAGTTGGAGGTGCAACCGTCAGAGTTTCCTTGACCAGCTGGTAGGCCTTTAGCCTAGATGGAGGGCATCATTATCTACTCAGCTGATGCTCTAGTCATTATCTTTTATATCTCATTTTAGTACTTTATTTCGTCATAGTAGTGGGTTTGTTCCAACCAGACATCACTGGTTGTACTATGATATCTTGAGACTGGTATATATCAACCAGCAGTTTATTTAGTGTTTCTTGCTCTTTATATTGTGGATGAGATTAGATTACCTGTTATGGATTAATATTGGACATATAGTATTATAAGACAGCGTAGCACTCTTCGTGGATCCATTAAATTGGGATATCTTCGGAGACGTGTCAGCTGGCCATTGCCACGTGGCCTGGTCCTGTATATTTTGGGACTGGGGCGTGACATGGTTTTAGTGGTGGCCCATGCAGGTCGACTTTTTGCTTGTTGTATGGTAACATGCCCGACGATCCTGCAATAGGATAGAAATTATTAGGTCTCATCCACTTTTGATTCGTCCTTGAACTTCCTTTATACTGCTTCTAAATATCTGCATCCTGATTGATTGCTCTCGTACTCTTCTAATGAAGCTCTATCTCTTGCAGCAAGATGAATTTGCGCAGTGGAGGAGGAGCACCCCGTACCGCGGTGCCAGATAACACCACTCAAGGAGATGAGGTACCCCAAGGGCAACCCCCGCTACAGATCCCGCTGATACATTGGCACGAGACATCGCAGGGCGATCCTACACCGCCACCTGAGGGATAGACTTCTCAGACGATCCCCACGCAGCATTGTGAGGGCCAGACTTCAGGAGCTACACCGATGCCGCAGACTGAGAGGCCGACATCTGAGGAGACGCCTACTGCACAACCAGAGAATCCCCTACCACCGCCTCCGCCTTACCCACCCCAGATGCCACAGCTAGATGGCCAGCCACAAATGCTTCAGTTCTTCCAAGCAATGATGCAAGCACAGTGGCAGCAGACAGAGACACTGCGATAGAGTCTGATGGCAATACTAGAGAGGACACCTGTCACGACACCAGCACCAGCACCTCCACCAGCCCCGACAGGTGGCACTGTTAGATGGTTCCGACAGATGGGACCAGATACCTTCTCAGGCAATGAGACTGCGGAACATATCTCCGATTCGATCGCCAACACGGAGATGCTATTAGAGGCTTCACAACTACATCCAGACCTTTGGATGACCGCAGTGAGAGACCAACTAAAAGGCAACGCCCATCACTGGTGGGATTCCATCGAGCGCAGTGTAGGCAAGAACCAGACTTGGGAACAGTTCTTAGATTACTTCAACGCGAAGTATTTTCCAGCAACAGTCAGAAATGCCCTGTACTCCAAGTTCCTACATCTAGAACAGGGGAATATGACTGTTGAAGCATATGACGCAGAGTTTAGCCGCCTTAGCAGATTTGGAGCCGTCCTGATACCCAATGATCTAGAGAAGGCTCAGAGATTCCACCACGGCCTCAATTTCGAACTACAGAGATATACCACCACACAGGCGAGGATTTCATATGAGGAGGTTCTCGCAGAGGCGAGGATCCAGGAGGCCATTGTCAGAAGAGTTAGACGTTCCAGTACGACCACGCCAGCTAGAATCCAGCCCGGAGCAGGAGGACCCATCCGTCGTCCCGGAGCGCAGATACAACAGAGAGCAGCACCATATCCACACCAGGAACTTCCGACTTGCTACTACTGTGGTAAGAGAGGTCACTTTGAGAAGGACTGCCAGAAGAGACTTGGAACATGTATGATTTATGGAGCAAGCTTGTACCTTGTCAGAGATTGCCTACAGCGCAGGGAGGCAGCCCCACAGGCCGGACAAAGGCCAGCAGCACTAGTCCCGAGGATACTACCCCCACCAGTAGGACAGCGTCCACCAGAACCCGGAGGATTCCAGAGGGGACCACCCTTGGCCCCGCAGCAGACCCAGTTTGATCGGGCCCGACAGCAGGCAGGAGGACAGAGACAGGGACAGGCCTTTGCATTAGCAGCCGTTGAGGAGGAAACAGAAGGAGAAGCAATCACAGGTACCATTTTAGTTGCATCCTTACCTGCGACAACATTGTTAGATTCTGGGGCTACTTTGTCATTTATATCTAGTAGATTTGTAACAATGCATAGAGTAGCGACGTCCCCTTTACCTAAGAGTTAGAAGATTCTTACCGGAGGAGGTATCGTGTCGGTTACCAGCACTATTAGAACGTGCTCGGTAGTCGTATGTGGTAGAGAGATGAGAGCGCGATTCCTGGTATTGCCTATGCCGTACTTTGATGTTGTGTTAGGCATGGACTGGTTAAGCCAGTATAACGCCGTACTGGACTGGCGGAAGGGAAGCGTCACTTTTAGACCACCAGATCTACCAGAGTTCGAGTACATGCGAGGGACCGTCGAACAAGGAGTAGGACAGACAGCTGGAACTTGTATGACTATGGAGATTGCACCCTCACCTATAGTTGCAGAATTCGAGAATGTTTTCCCCGAAGAATTGCCAGGCTTACCACCCGATAGAGACGTGGAGTTTACCATTGAGCTAGTACCAGGAGCAGCACCGATATCTTCTAATGTGTACCGATTGGCGAAGAAGGAGTTAGACGAATTGAAGCTACAATTGGAAGAGTTGCAGAGCAAAGGATTTATTCGTCCTAGTGCATCACCATAGGGAGCACCAGTATTGTTTGTTCCTAAGAAGGATGGAACAATACGTATGTGTATTGATTACAGAGCCCTTAATGCTTTGACTATCAAGAACAAGTACCCCCTGTCGCGGATTGACGATTTATTCGACCAGTTGACAGGAGCAGTGGTGTTCACAAAGATCGACTTGAGATCGGGTTATCATCAAGTGAAGGTGCGAAGAGAAGACATTCAAAAGACAGCATTCAGGACTCGTTATGGTCACTACGAGTTCTTAGTGATGCCTTTTGGACTGACGAATTCGCCAACTGTATTTATGAACTTGATGAACAGAGTATTCCACCAATACTTAGACCAGTTCGTGGTAGTCTTCATCGACGACATTTTGGTGTATTCGAAGAGCCACGAGGAGCACGAGAAGCACTTGAGACTAGTGTTAGAGACGCTGAGAAGAGAGAGACTTTATGCCAAGCTTAGCAAGTGCGAGTTTCTCCTAGATTGTGTCGCCTTCCTTGGACACGTCATCTCAGGAGATGGTATCTCAGTAGATCCGGCGAAGATTTCATCTGTAGAGACATGGCCAACCCATACCAATGTCTCAGAGGTAAGGAGTTTCCTAGGACTTGTCGGATATTACCGGAGGTTCGTAGCGAAATTTACGAAGATTGTAGAGCCAATGACCCGCCTGACCCGTAAGGAGCAGGAGTTCACTTGGACAGAGGAATGTCAGAAGGCATTCGATGAGCTGAAGAAGCGCTTGACTACAGCACCCATCTTGACCATACCTTCTGGACCCGGAGGATTCGTAATCTACAATGATGCGTATGGGAAAGGATTAGGATGTGTCTTGATGCAGCATGGAAAGGTTGTAGCTTATGCTTCTAGACAATTGAGGACACATGAGAAGAACTATCCCACCCACGACTTGGAGCTTGCAGCGGTGATCTTTGCGTTAAAACTTTGGAGGCATTACCTATATGGAGAAAGAGTGAAGATATTTACTGATCATAAAAGCCTGAAATACGTCTACACTCAGAAGGATCTAAATCAGAGACAGAGACGTTGGCTCGAGGTGATGACAGACTTCGAAATAGAGGTACAGTACCACCCAGAAAAGGCCAACGTAGTAGCAGACGCATTGAGCAGAAGACCTATGGCATTCTTCTTGACTACCCAACAGCATCTGTTGAGAGATCTCGAGCAGATGGGTATAGAGGTTGTTATATCCGTAGTAGACAGACAGTTGTCGAATTTCCAATTGCAATCGACACTGGTAGAGAGAATCAAGGCCGCATTGCCGACAGATGCCAGATTTCAGAGGCTCAGGCAGAGGACAGAGGCTGGATTACAGACAGGATTGCGGATACATGAAGACGGAACACTGAGGTGCGGAGATCGTCTCTATGTTCCAAATAGAGAACTTCGGCAGGAATTGTTGACAGAGGCACACAGTTCCACCTACTCCGTCCATCCAGGAGGTACGAAGATATACAGAGACCTAAGACAGTACTACTGGTGGCACAGAATAAAGAGAGAGATAGCACGCTTCATGGCCAAGTGCCTGGTGTGCCAGCAAGTCAAGGCTGAGCACCAGAGATCTGCAGGATTGCTTCAACCGCTTCCTATACCGGAGTGGAAATAGGAGCATATCACCATGGACTTTGTTACGGGCTTTCCGAGGAGTCCTAGTGGACGCAATGCAGTATGGGTAATCATGGATAGACTCACCAAGTCCGCACACCTTTTACCCTTTAGAGTTGGGCAATCGACGAAGGCTTTAGCAGATATGTATATGAGGGAGATTGTGCGCCTACATGGAGTGCCAGTTAGCATCGTGTCTGACAGGGATACGAGATTTACGTCTTACTTTTGGCGGAGTATGCAAGAGAGTCTTGGTACTCGCCTAAAGTTTAGCACAGCGTATCACCCACAAACAGATGGCCAGTCGGAGCGCACCATTCAGACGCTAGAAGACATGCTAAGAGCGTGCATGTTGGACTTCGGAGGATCATGGAAGGACCACTTATATTTGGTCGAGTTTTCCTACAATAACAGCTATCAAGCTAGCATTCAGATGGCTCCCTATGAAGCATTGTATGGCAGGAAGTGTCGTTCTCCAGTATGCTGGAGTGATATAGGCGAACGACAGATTCTCGGACCAGAGTTGGTTGTTCGGACGGTAGAGAAGGTAAAGAAGATCCAAGGGCACCTTCGAGCAGCACAAGACCGACAGAAGCATTGGGCGAATGCACATCCCCGACCCTTAGAGTTTCAGGTTAGAGATCACGTATTCTTAAGGATCTCACCTACTCGAGGGACTATCAGATTCGGAGGCAGAGGCAAGCTGAGTCCGAGGTACATCGGACTATTCGACATATTAGAACGCATCGGAGAGGTTGCTTACAGATTAGCATTACCGCAGACCTTGGAAGGAGTCCACGACGTCTTCCATGTATCTCAATTGAGGAGGTACATACCGGATCCTAGTCACGTGCTTGACCATTCCGAGATCACAGTCGGCCCGAGCCTATCGTATGAAGAGGAGCCTGTGGAGATTCTAGACAGAAGTGAAAAGGTATTACGAGGGCAGACCATCCCCCTAGTTCGGGTTGCATGGAGACATCATGCACCAGGCGAGTCGACCTGGGAACGCGAGGAAGATATTCGGCAGCATTATCCCCATCTCTTCGAAGGACTAGGTACGTCCAGTATTTTCTTTAGTCTTTAGTGCTTACCCATGCGTGTGTTTAAATTTCGAGGATGAAATGCTCTAAGGAGGGTAGATTGTAAACCCCCTCGTCAAAAATAGGATTTAATTAATTATTTTACTGAGTTGAAATCGTAATCCAAATCCCACGTACCCAAATTAGGGTATCAGTCTACACCAAACTTGTTAGGCCATGACTCATGTGTACCATCCAAATCTAGTTCCTTATGTTTCTGACGCATTAGGAATTACCGAGTCGAATTATTAAATTAAATCAAACTTAAAGCCAATTTACCTCAAGAAAAACCAAACCAAGCCCACATGCGCTTTCGAGTGGATCATTTTCATTCCAACAAGCCGGACAGGCCCAACCCTCGAGTCCAGCCCATCATCCCCACCACCCATATAAATATACATCTATTCACTCAAACCCTAGAATTCATATCACCATCCTCTTCTCAACCCTAGACGAATCCCCTGCCAAGACCTATCCCCGCTCAGCCCCACCGGACCACCGACCACCCCTCCAGGCGGCCGGAACACCACACCACACCAGGCCGTCATCACCAACCCCTTCGAACCCGATCACCCGAGACTGCTGTTCCTTCCCCGACTTCCAAACCATGCCCTCCGCTCCGCCTGACGCCGCCAGACCCCGCCAACCGACCCGCCGGACCCCACGACACCATCAACCGACGCCGTCCCAGCCCACTGCCGCCGGGACAGACTGTTGTATCCGCGGAAGCAGTCATCACAGCCGACTGAATGCCGGCAGACCGATCCCATCCACGCGTCGACCAGAGTTCACCCCCGCCGGAGAAGACGGTCGACCAGCCAGCGGACCCCCCCCCCTCGTTAAGTCGATCAGGTACTCGTTCACTGAACCCTTCTCTCTCGTGTCATAATACTTTGCTTCCGTGTCGCCATATCGCATGAACACATAGTAATAGTATTCAACCTAGTTAGTATTATAAGCATGAAAGCTTATTTAATTTGTTACTAATAAATATGTAATTATGAAGTTAATAACCAGTCACCAGGGTCAGGTATTTCACTTGAAATGCTGGAATATAAACTAGTAGGTTGAACATGGGAATAGAGACATGTGTTCGTGCAGAACCGAAATTGTGGACAACCCGTAACTAGAAAATTATTGACTTGAGACACATGTTGACTGAAGACAGAACACGTGTACATCCTAGCCACGTGCACATGTAACGCTGTCTTCAACCAACCATGAACTTGAGACAGACCCTTAAGAGCAACGTAGTGTCAGTACATTGGGTCTTAGCGTCTGATGTAGATTTCTATATTATATTGTGTGTCAGGATCATCGGATCAGCTAGGAGACATCGCAGGAGCAGGCTTTTGGCATTCACCTCCTGAAGACTCAGGCAAGATACCTTGCTATATTTACTGTCTAATTTAAATATGCATAAGTTGTATTGTAGTCTTGTTGCTCGTAATTTATACAACTGTGCGCGTCCGAGTTGTCTCGGGTGCATTCGACGGGTACGTCGATGTTAGTATATATATATGGACTTAGCTCTTAGCAGACTCAACCCATTAGACGATACTCTGTTATTATCTGAGACCTGACACCTTACATGGTCACTGAGATATATTCATATTAGGATGCGGGTTTGCGCACTCGACTAGCTATCGTTGCGTATCACCTACATCACGGTTAGTATGTAGTCAGGATTTAGTCTAGAGGCTTGGCATATAGATACATGGTATGCACGTTGAGTAGTCGACTTGCGTATCTACATTGGGAGGGGAGGACAACTAGTAGGCGTATGGGGTACACACATTGGAGCCGTAGTTCGGAGGAGCCTCGGATCCAATGATTTTTCCTTTATACTGATGCCACGTTCTTCGGAGCGATATGGACGATATATTGTACATATGACACTCTCTTCGGAGCATGGACGTTATGCCTATACCTACCCATACGCACCAGCGTTGTCCTCACATTGCATTCACTTAAATGGCTAGCACACCCTTCTTGTATTTATTTTATTCAGTATTCATATATGGCATGTTGTTTTCTTGTATCTTGTTATGTCTCTCTGAGGACCTGGTACCTTTCTAGATTTAGACGAGGCTTACTATCCCACCGTATACGGCCCGAGACAGGAGACAAGATTTGCTATAGCTGAGGAGTTGGAGGTGCAACCGTCAGAGTTTTCGTGACCAGCTGGTAGGCCTTTAGCCTAGATGGAGGGCATCATTATCTACTCAGCTGATGCTCTAGTCATTATCTTTTATATCTTATTTCAGTACTTTATTTCATCATAGTAGTGGATTTGTTCCCACCAGATATCACTGGTTGTACTATGATATCTTGAGACTGGTATTTATCAACCAGCAGTTTATTTAGTGTTTCTTGCTCTTTATATTGTGGATGAGATTAGATTACCTGTTATGGATTGATATTGGACATATAGTATTATAGGAAAGCGTAGCACTCTTCGTGGATCCATTAAATTGGGATATCTTTGGAGACGTGTCAGCTGGCCATTGCCACGTGGCCTGGTCCTGTATATTTTGGGACTGGGGCGTGACAAGATGTATGAAGATCTCCCGGTATCTGTTAGTCAGGTTGAGAGGTGGCAGTCCTCTCTGAATTTGTTGCTCCCATTCCCATGGATCTAGTATTCGGCGGTATCCTGAATACAAATCAAAAGAATCAATTAAGGTGATAGATATGATACTATCAAGGAAGGACGGTAAAGTGCTAAGGGAACAATCCATTAGAATATCAAGATAAAGTTCAGAATTTCCTAGTGTGATTGAGCATACTCTCATCCTAAATCATGTTTCCTATATCCTATCACAGGCTCATAGCAGTACAACTAAGTTGTCGCACTACCACGATATCGCACAAATTGCGAAACTTGACCAGCATGGGCCACCACTAAAAATGTGTCACGACCCGCACCCGGTATAGGGGCACAAGAGAGTGGGTACGTCCAGCCTACGCCGTAGCATCGGCGGTAGAATGCTGTCTAGGTCACAGTGATTCTATATAACTAAATACCTGTCAATGATATACATCTCACAATAATCTCAATCACAACAACTATAAGGCACAATAAAAGATAAAAGAAAATGACATAGTTAAACACCATGTCTCAAACACAAAGATAACTCTCAGTCTAGCTGTCCAACACAAGTCTCCAATTTAAACTTAACATGAGTCTAAACATAAACTGAAATAACCTCCATGAGTCTCAAAAGCATCATAAATACTATCTAGATAGCTGCAGGTAAAGTTTCATCTAGAGGTGTAGTCTCCTCTAGGATCTCTGGTGCGTAGTCTGCATCTATACCTGGTCCGTAGTGCATGGTACAGAATTCCTCAAGGTTCTCTGGAAAAAAATATCCAGTCAGGATTGGAACGAAATACACCTCTAACAGCAGTTCCACATATATTGACAAAAACTATAACACAGTGTAAAGAAATACAAGACAAATATAAATAACTGGCAATAAGATACTGGAATAAAATAAATGCTAGAATAAAAATGCTGGAACATCATCATCAATATGTATCTAGCAAAGAATAGAACTACAAGTACACGTAAGAACAAAGAACTGGTATATAAGTGTGTATAAGAACAATAACTAGAACATGTGGAAATGTAAGATCAATCTACCAAGATATATGTCAAGAATCATCTAACTAAGTGTATGAAACATCAGTATATCATGTGATCGGCTTGGGCTATATGACTCATTACATTGATTAGCGATCATCCCGAACAAGTCCGGCTAACCATATATAACAGCGATGAGGCATGTAAGGGTAAGGCTGCACCGACGTGAGGTGTGGGTGAACTAATGATGCATGTAAGTTGGGTATAATCACATAAGCTACTAATATTTCCCCATTTCCCCAGCTAGCACGATGGATTCCAATCATGACTCCTCGTGACAGGTCTCAATGATGCCAACTCGTGTAAAAAAAGTGTCAGAGTCATGTACGCTATACAACAAGAGTTATAGAGATAATCAATATAATGGAAACTGTCAGAGAATGTACTCGCCTGAGGTCCTTAGCTAGCAATACCACTGTCCGGGTTTCGAAGTATCGTCTGCGTGATCACACAATCCTATAGACATATCACATAATGCACTACTTTATCAGACATTACTCTAGCACACAATCAACATAATGATCTCAACAGGCTACGCTAGAGGGTCACAGGTTGATGTGCCTACAGGGTATCCGTGCTCACATTCAAGACATCTAGTGCATATACTACATAGTACTTACTATGGCTAATATATCTCATAGTACTAATTAATTACACAATTACTAGATATTCATATGTTTATACTTAATTCAATTCATACGATTCACACATATATATTATATATACATATGTATTATGCTGATTGAGAATTATATGGTTCGTATGTATATACATAAGTATTCACTAGTTACCATTACAATATATGTTTATATATTATATAGATATACTAACAAAGGCTTATACCATGTGTATACACAATAGCATATATATATACTAGGCATACCTAGAATACATATATATGAGTACGTATATATATATCTTAGTTGAGCATAATATCCACATACCTCTATGTGTATATATGTATATACGTGCATGTACCGATACCTACGCATACTAACGCATCATCTACGGATGTGTACGTATTCGAGTATAGGTTTATGTCGAACCTGCGTGCGGAAACGAGACGATGACGATGATGACTACGAGGCGATGGTCACGAACAGGGAAAGGCCGGTCGAGTGCTTGGTCCGTCGTCGAACTCTGGTCGGCAGCGTCGTCGATCAGTCGGTCGACGAGCAGTCAGCGCGGGTGTCAAGGCGTTCAGCAGCGGTCGTCGAACTTCAGCGCGGGGTATAGGCGATTCTCGGTCGATGGTCTCCGGTGCAGTCGGTCCGGCAGACAGCTGCCTCTGGTGCAGCGGAGTCGAGGCGTTCAGCCGGTTGGTGATGGCAGTGCTCTTGCCGGTCGGCTCCAGTTGACGAGGGCGGGGTCAGGCGTCCGGTGGAGTGCTCGAGGGATCAGCGGGTGGTGATGGCAGTCGGGTTGAAGAATAGGGATGGTAGAGTACTTGATCGGCTGTGGGTTGGGAAGGAAAAAGGAAAAGAGGAAAGGAGGTTTATATATATATAGTATTATGTAAGGGTTGACCTAGGATTGGGTTGACTGGTCAACCCTCTTGAAATTGGCCTCTTATGGAGATGTTTCAAGTGCCAAGATTTAATGGAATTAAAATGGAAGGCTAGGATGCATTAGTTTCAAGGTTTTTGAGGCCATGGTTTCGAGAAGATTGATGTTTGCAATGTCACGGTCCTAAAATTATGAAAAATATACATGAAGGGAAATTGGATTTATTCACGTATCGTGTCCAATGGGATGAACACCTTAATACGTTTTTGCATAAAAGTGTCCAACAATAGGGAAAATTGCACAAAATTGAATTTATTGAGGATTAGATACAATAGGTTGCGACGAATGTTGTGCGTCTAAACTGAAGCACAACGAGACGTGGTTATGAGTCACACAAGGATCAAAGTAATAGTTTAGCACGTCTAGGACAAGGGTGCGACATCAGTTGGAAGACAAGGGCTCGCATAGCGTCCTAATTATCGAAGCAACGATAAATTGCAACAATCAAATAATCATCATTAATTATTAAATATAATTAAATATTATGCAAATCATTTACACATTAATTACGGAAAGACGAAAATACCCCTAATCCAAAAAGTGGGGGTGACACTCCGTTATTATGGGATGATGTAGGCGAGAGAGCTTTGCTTGGCCCGGAGATGGTGGTTGATGCGGCAGAGAAGGTCAAGCTCATTAGAGATAGACTTCGGGTGGCGCAGGACAGGCAACGACATTGGGCCGATAGCCACCGGAGACCTTTGGAGTTTGAGGTATAGCTTAGAATTTAGATTTTGTTCTTGTGTTTGCTTGTGTTTGCTTGTTTTAGATTAAGTGCTG
This sequence comes from Iris macrosiphon, assembly GCA_036927795.1. Taxonomy (NCBI): domain Eukaryota; kingdom Viridiplantae; phylum Streptophyta; class Magnoliopsida; order Asparagales; family Iridaceae; genus Iris; species Iris macrosiphon. The sequence goes on from JAYESA010000005.1 coordinate 31,186,471, forward strand.
AGACATTGTTTGTGCTAGGTTGGAGATCTGGTATTTCTGAGGATTTTTCCGACACGGGGCACTATTCGCTTCGGTGGAGGCGGGAAGCTTAGCCCACGTTTCGTCGGACCCTTCAGCATCCTTGAGAGGGTCGGCGCTGTGGCATATAGGCTAGATTTGCCGCCTACACTAGAGGGAGTTCATGATGTGTTCCACGTGTCGCAGTTGAGATGGTATGTGGCGGATCTCAGTCACGTATTGGATCACTCAGAGATCGTGGTGGGCTCTACTCTTAGATGTCCAGAGCAGCCGGTGGAGATTCTGGATCGGCGGGAGAAGGTGTTGAGGAACCAGACTATACCCTTGGTTCGCGTCGCGTGGAGGCAACACTCTCCAGGTGAGTCGACCTGGGAGAGAGAGGATGAAATGCGCGAGCGATACCCTTATCTTTTTGAGCCCTGAGGTATGGTTCTTTTTCTTTTCCTTGCATTCCTGTCCTAGTTTCGTCTTTTAATTTCGAGGACGAAATTATTTTTAGGAGGGTAGGCTTATTACTACCCAATTCTAGAAAATAGGATTTTTTTTATTTAGTAATTGTGTATTGTTCATAAATAATTATATTTATATTTAATTGATGGTTGTATTATTTTTGTTTGATTGTTTTAGGTTTTGGCTAGTCTAGACCCATGTCAGACCCTAGTGGACCCATGTCAGACCCAACCAACACCCTTGTCAGACTCATTTTTGGGTTTAGAATAATTATTATAATTTTATTTTAGTTAGTTGGGTTATTTTGGATTAGTTAGAGTGTGTTTTGTGAACCCTAAACCTAAACCTTGGTTGCATGACTAATTAGGAGGGTGTTTTAATCATTTTGTTTTGTGGAAACCCTACTTTAATGTATGGCCGGCCCCTAACCCTAATTCCTTGCACCTGGACAGAACCTCTTCTTCTTCTTTCCATTCTTCTTCTTCTCCACTCTTCTCCACTCTTTTCTTCTTCTTTTCTTCTTCCCACTTCCTATTTCAAGTAAGTATTTCTCCTTTTCTTCTCTTGCTTCTTCCATTTCTTCCATTTATGTAAACCCTAACCCTATATTTTTCCCTAAACTAGGTATGTAGAACCTAGACTTAGTGTAGAGGCTTGGTTTGGAGGCTTGGAGGCTTGAGGGTGGTGATTTCAAGGGTTTTAGAGACTTTGGCCTTGGGATTCCAACTCCCAAGAGGTAAACCCTAACTTTCCTCTTAGTGGTTACTATTATAGAGTAGAATTAGTGGTTTTGAACCTTCTTAGACCTTAAGGCTATCCGTGGGAGGAAGTTAGAACTTGTTTGGTTGTGTTTGAAGACTTTAGTATTAGGTTTTGTGTCAATTTTGGATAAAATCCGAGATTGGTCCAATTTTGGATGATGCCCTAGGTTAGAAGGACCTAGGTAGACGTACTTGGGTGTCTTGAGGGTAAGTACGTGTCTCTGTTCGGACACGTGAGGTCATGTCGCAAAGATTTGGGCATTTCGGGCGATTTGGGGGTTTTCGTCGTCGTAGGTTCTATGTGCGTGCGTATTTTTGCCACGGACCTAGAATCGGCAAGATTGTATTTTTTTTCTAGGTTCCAGACATCGATTAAAATCCGTGGGTAAATTTTGGGCCGATTCCGAGTAGGTTTGGTGTGCGTTTCACGAGATTTTGTGAACCGTACTCCACGTGTTCGTCGAAATGACCGAATGGCCATTTAGACTTGGTTTCTAGATTTTGGGCTTGTGCGCGCGTTGGTTTAGCTTCGAGGAATGTGTGCTAGAGTTTTCGAGTTATATTTTATATATTTATAGTTATTTATGTGTGTTTGGATGGTTGTGCGCGTGTTGTGTGTGTTGTGTTTAAGTGTGTGTCTATGTATATATGTATATGAGTCTCTATATATATATGTATGTATGTCTATATATATATATATATATATGTGTGTGTGTGTGTGTGTGTGTGTGTGTGTTTGTATATGTATATATGAGTGTGTTTGTGTATATATATATATATATATATATATATATATATATATATATATATATATATATATATATATATATATGTATGTATGAGTGTGTGTGTGTTTGTGTATGTATGTATATATATATATATATATATGAGTATGTGTATGTGTATATATATGTAGAGTGTGTTTATATATATATACATATATGTATAAGTGTATATATATATATGGTTGTGTGTGTATATATATATAGGTATATATGTTTGTGTGTATATATATATATATATATATATATATATATATATATATATATATATATATATATATATATATATATATATATATATATATATATATATATATAAGCGTATTTGTGTGTGTGTGTGTGTTGTGTCGAGGGTGAAGTAGATGGGAGCAAGATGGCAGTAGATGGAAGCGCAGCAGCAGCAGAAAATGAGTGGCAGCTAGCAGTGCAGCAGAGAGGAAGAGGCAGTAGCAGCTAGCAGCAGTATATGTAGCAGCAAGAGCAGAGCAGAGCAGCAGATGCAAGTAGCCGTTGCAGCAGCAGCGAAGCGCAGCAGCAGCAGCAGCAGCATGCTGCCAGCACAGCGCAGCAATTACAGTGGCAGCAGCAGCAGCAATCCAGCAGCAGCTTGTAGCATCAGCGTAGCAGCAGTAGCAATAGGCTAGTAGTAGCAGAAGAGGGAGAGAGAGCTATATATATATTTATATATATATATATATATATATATATATATATATATATATATATATATATATAGTTATAGATAGAGTTATATATATATATTTGGATAGATGGATATATATATATATATATATATATATATATATATATATATATATATATATATATATATATATATATATATGTGTGTGTGTGTGTGTGTGTGTGAGATGGTATGGGTATATATATATATATTATGTGTGTGTGTGGTTATATATATAGTTATGTAGATATATGCCTATGTGTTTGTATATATATATAGTAGCCTAGATATATAGCTAGGTATATATGTATATACATAGATAGTTAGCTAGATAGGTAGTGTTAGAGAGGGGTAGTGGATATCTCAATACCTTGAGATATCAAGGTATCTCAATACCTTGAGATATCAAGGTATTGAGTATCGGGGTAAGGTTTTTGAGCAATTGCCTAGGTTTGATTTTAGAGTTACTTTTATATGTATTGGGGTATATAATTACGCGTGTTATCATAGGTGTTAGTAGGTTTTTGCGGGATTTGTAGTTAGGTTGAGATATTGGATACCGAGGGTATCCCGGTATCTCAAGGAGGTGAGTTTGAGGGTTTACTAGCTTAATGAGCTAGTTTTGACCTAGAATTTTAGGGGCACCTTAGTTTGACCTAGTGTTGACCATAATTGCTCCCGTTGACCACAAAAGTCAACGTTTGACCTAGTTTTGACTAAGAGTTGACTTTTTGGATCTCGAGTTGACTTTTTGACCCAAATTTTACCGGTTTGACCTGTTCGACCTAGAATAACCCTAGAATCTTGTTTTTAGTTATTTTATATCAATTTAACTCTTTAGAATCCTGTTTAACCTTACTTTTCGCAATAGGTTCTTGCGACGTCAGTCCGGATCTCGATCCTCAATAGTTGCTCAAGACGTCAGGCGAGTACCTACCTCTGATTGTTTCCATTTCATGATAGCGTATATATCACCTGTTCTAGAACCGTAATACTTGATTCTTGACACATTGTTTCATGAGCTGGTACTAGTTGGATCCCGTCTTGAGATATTATCCCCCTTACCGTGTTCAGTGGGTACTCTATCACGTATTTTTCATCATGTGCTTCGGGTATTGATTCTCATGTGCTATCATGTACTTCGTGTGCTCTCGTCTTCATGTGCACGAGTTATTTATCATATACGTAGCGTGTCGTGGTTGGATCCAAGAGTATTAGTAGGGGAGGGGAGTAGGAGTTAGTTATGTGATCAAAGCCAAACAGTATTTATGTGTATGTCGGTTATGCAACTCACGTATTACGGAGTTATCATAGATTATTCATGTGCAACCTAAGCCGATCACATAACGAACTTGTGCTCAAGGCACTTAGCTAGTATTCCTATTTTCTTACATGCAGTTACTTCTCTACTACTTGTATATTTCCCCAGTTTTATATTGCAGTTACTTTATCTACTCCACCATGTATTTATTTTCCTGTGCATCTTGTATACTTTTCTATTGCTAGTCATATACACCTTACCATGTATTTGGAGTTGCTTTCAGAGTTATGTACTTCGCTCCAGTCCTGACTGGGCATATTTTTTCCAGAGGATCCTGAGGATTTTTGCCCGACCTTCTACGGGCCAGGTGTCGAGGAGTGTTGCGACCCTATTTTTGAGGAGGAGCCCATCGAGGAGACGCCGCTAGCACCTTAGCGTAGCTAGGTGGGTTTCCCTGGGTTGTTCCCAGTTGCTATTTGGGATGACTGTATTATTATTTATTATTTTTGCTGCTGTGAGATATTGTAGACATTAGAATTGGACTGTATATTGGTTATTGTACTTGCTCTCTTTGGTTCTTGTTTCTTTGTGATATCTTATCGTGCTTTTACTCTTCCCCTAGTTATTGTGATTAAGGGTTTATATATATTGTGTGGTTTTCCTCCTTTTGGAGAGGTTATATTGACAGGTTTTATGAGTTATAGATTGTTGACCTAGAACGGACCTAGACAGCGTTCTACCGCCAATTCTGCGGCGTAGGCTGGACGTACCCACGACTCATGCCCAATTTTTCGGCTGCGGGTCATGACAATCCTCATCATCATACCATCAACCTAATCATCATCATCCTCATCACCTTCATCATCAACGTTATCACCATCATCACCCACACTACGACCCCCTCCGGCCGAGCTCTACCACCGCAACCACCCCGGTATGCCACCAGCACGTCGCCAAGGTGAACCCTCCCCATCTACTTATGTATGTAGTGTAATTTATACCTTGTTATGGTTATAACATCACTTACTTAGGGTTTTCATATGCTTAAGTTTTAGGTTTGGATACATTTTAAATTTATGTAATTGTTGGTTAAATACAAGGTTGATACTTAGGATTTTTATATGTTGGATGTGAATCTTAGAGTTAGTGTACTTTTGTTACATGCATAATAATGAATTTATTAAGGAGCAGGTTACTTATCGGAGATGAGGATGCAATTTTAAAACACTGAATATTATTGAGGAACATGTTAAATTATTGGGAAAATGGGAGACTAATATCAAACCATTAATCAGATATGGAGGGCTGATAAATAATAATAATTTTATTCGAGGAGTGGCTAGATTATTGGGGAGCGGTGTTCAAATAATTTACTGACTGTATTTATAATCGAGGGTTTTGATAATTAATGATTAATTATTCGAGGAGAATATTTAAATATGCATGTTAACGTTTGTGAACACCGTGGTGAGATATAAGATTGAGGATTATTTGATGATATTATACAGGTGATTAATCGAATTTGACGTAACGTACCTTTAGTCAACCTTGGTCAAGTCTCTAGCTTCGTGTCTATGTGAGTTGTAACTAAGATTGTAGCCTATGTTAGACGTGTGTCACATCTTATTTTAGCCGTATGATAGTCTATTGATTGAGCTTGTATCTCGTCTCTAGGTACTACGGAACCTGCGGACTTGGACATTGTACCGGATCCCCATCTTCAGCAGCCGGATCCAGGCAAGTGTACCTTGCCACCCTGTATTTTAGTTACCATATATTTATTGATTTATTATATGCATTGTGCAGGTTTTTTGACTAGAATCGTTACTTCGCGTCCGGGTCACAACCAGATGAAGACGTTCGTCGGTAACGTCTGGTAACGAGTTATAGATATTCGCAATAACTTGATGTACGTGCCTGTGTATATCGTAACCCTAGGACACATTCAGACACTGTCATCGTGCCAGACTTCCTGTATCCTGATACTGACATCATAACCGGAACCTGGGACGACCTAAGGGTCGCGTTGATTGATAGTTACTTCAGTATAACGAGACTGCTAGTTAAAGGTTCAGGTTCAGCGCACAATCGTTGACCGCTTGGGATGGGGAATACAGTTACTAGACATTTTGTCTCCTCTGCACGCGCTTATATATGTATATGTCCAGTTTATATAGTATTCCTGTATCCGGAGTAGTAGTATCACCCGTGTGACTCTGTGCTCGAAGCTACGGTACGTCCTGTGTGTCTCTGTGTTCGAAGCTACGATTTTATTTTGGACAGCCCACGCGTCGAACATTATCTTCAAACTGTGTCTCACTTAGGTGGTTATGCTAGACTACACCGTCGTTGTACTTGTTTCTTTCTGTTATACTATGTCTTACTGTACTTTTGTACCTTATTACGTCCTTCTGAGGACCTGGTCCCCTGCCAGTTTTGCATCATAGACGATTATGGAGCCTTGGAGTTGCTGATGGAGCTGGATGTCTTGCGGACATTGTACCAGGTACTCATATCATTTCTACCGGCATTATGGTTATTTTATTCATATTGTTATTTATCTGCTGTTGTAGCCTAGTTTTTATAGACTCATATTTCTTCTCGAGTCTATTCGAGTTTGTGTGTTATTGGGCGGCCGACTTTAGCATATGTAGCTCTTTCTTGTATATTTCTGTTCATTGTGGATTGAGACATAGATGTTTATATTTACTGGATTATTTATATAGTGACTATATTTATTACAGCTTATACGTATTCGAGTCGGACCAGAGTCTGGTCGAATGCGTAGCTGGCGTGCCGTGTATCCCTGGTCCTATGTATATTGGGACTGGGGCATTATATATTTTTGTGGTGGCCCATGCAGGTCCAATTTAAATCGTCTTGGTCACCTGACTGTGTCAATCGAACCTGCAAATTAGGAATATATATTATGATTTATTGTTGAATAGGCTCAATCCATAGTCGAATTTTAAAAAAAAACTCCCTTCGTAATTGATTATCGCCATTGGACTTCCTAATTGTATTCGTTCCTTTTTTATCAATATCATTATCCTTGTTTCTTATCTTCTTTCATTTCGGAAGGACGGATGCTTTAGCCTGATGGTTCCCTCCAGAAGAAGATCGAAGTCCGACGACAGAAGACATGATTCATGTAATGCTCTCTGAGAAGATTATTTCCCTTAGTAGGATAAATTGATAGGTTCTTTTATATTCTGGAACTAGTGTAGAAGGTTAGAAAGAGAATTGGACCTAGTAGTACCCTACCCGTACTTGAAATAGTAGTGATTTGGGAAGTACTGGGAGCTAGAAAGATTGTTGATCATAACCCTCTAGAATAATTTATGGAAATGCATAGCCCGATGCTAGAAATTAGTGGTTGTATATAATAGCAATACCAGGAACGATGTTATGAGCTAGAGGAGATGGAATTTTAGGCTCTCACTTGGAAGATGATGATCTGATACCAGAAATTCTAGCATATACTTGGGTGATACCATTATTGTACTATGTGACTCGGAGCAATAAATAATGGAAAGAAGAAATTTGAGGAATGCAATTTTTAGAAAAATAAATTGAGGAAAAAAGTGTTTATACATTAGGCAAGGGAGAATTTTTTTTCTTTTGGAGGATTGGTGTTGTAAATAGAACGGGAGAATTTATTATGAGATTAAGTCTAGACTATGACATTGTCCTAGGCATGGATTGGTTGAGCCAATACCACGCAATGCTAGATTGCCGTCGTGGTTGCATTATTTTAGACCACCAGATCACCCTGAGTTTGAATTTCTTCGGGGAGCCCAAGAGCGTGGTGTCCAATCTCCTTAGAGACACATATTGCAAAAGGTGAACCAGTGTACCCTCACTTTATATCAGAGTTTGAGGATGTGTATCCAGAGGATTTTCCAGGCCTGCCACCTGATAGAGAGATAGAGTTTGCTATAGAGTTGACTCCCAGAGCCGAGCCAATTATTTTCCCCATCTACAGACTAGCACCGAAGGAGTTAGTTGAGTTAAAGATTCAAGTAGATGGTCTTTTAGACAAGGGTTTCATTCGGGCTAGTGTTTCTCCATAGGGAGCACCCATCTTATTTGTGCCGAAGAAGGATGGGGCGGTATGTTTGTGTATCGATTACATGGCGGTAAATGCTGTAACGATAAAGAACAAGTACCCACTGCCACGCATCGATGATTTTTTTGATCAGATTAGTGGTGCATGTGTATTATTGAAGATCGATCTCAAATCCGGCTATCATTAGATCAAGGTACGGAGAGAGGACATTCCGAAGACGGCTTTTCGGACGAAGTATGGGCACTATGAGTTTCTAATCAAGCCGTTTGGTTTAACCAACACGCCAGTAATATTCATGAGCCTGATGAACAATGTTTTCCATCAGTACTTAGATAAGTCCATGGTGGTATTTATTGATGATATCTTGGTATATTCCAAGAGCCATGAGGAGCACGAGAGATATCTCAGGATCGTGTTGGAGACGCTGAGGCAGGAGAGGCTGTATGCCAAGCTCAGCAAATGTGAGTTCTGCTTGGATAGAGTACCATTCCTGGGACACGTAATCACCGGAGATGGACTATCAGTTGACCCGGAGAAGATCGCTGCAGTAGAGATGTAGCCTACCCCTACATCGGTTACAGAGATTAGTAGTTTTCTCGGACTTGCCAGATATTATCGGAGGTTTGTAGAAAATTTCTCGAGGATTGTTGCGCCTATGACGCGACTGACTCCTAAAGGCGAGGAGTTTATCTGGACCGAGGAATGTCGGACGAATTTCGATGAGCTGAAGAAGCGTCTAACATCAACACCGATTTTGACACTTCCTTCAGGATTGGGAGGATTTGTAGTGTACAGTGATACGTCTGGGAGCGGATTAGGATGTGTACTGATGCAACACGGCAAGGGGATAGACTATGCATCGAGACAGCTGAGAGTTCATGAGAAGAACTATCCAACGCACGATCTGGGGCTAGTTGCGATGATATTTACACTGAAGCTATGGCGGCACTACCTTTATGGAGAACGTATTGAGATTTACACAGATCACAAAAGTCTGAAGTATGGATACACTCTGAGAGAGCTCAATATGAGACAGAGGCAATGGCTAGAGTCGATGACAGACTATGATATAGAGTTGCAGTACCACCCTGGCAAAACGAATGTAGTAGCAGATGCCTTAAGCATGAAGCCCATGGCATACTTTTTGATGACTCAACAGCAATTGTTAGAGTATTTTCAGGAGCTTGGGATTGAGGTTGTATTGCCAGGCATGATGGACAGATGGCCAGTCTCGAGGTTCAGTCTGCATTGGTTGAGAGGATCAGGGCAGCCCTGCCTACAGATGCGAGATTTCGACGACTGCGAGAGAGGACTGAGGCCGGCTTGCAGACGGGACTCAGGATTCATAATGGCGGAACATTGAGGTATGGAGATCGCCTATACGTTCCGAGTGGTGAGCTACACCAGGAGTTGATGACCGAGGCTCATAGCTCTATTTATTCTATTCATCCAGGGGATACGAAGATGTACCGAAATTTGAGACAATATTACTGGTGGCATGGGATGGAGAGAGATTGCAAGATTCGTGGCAAGATGTTTAGTCTGTCAGAAAGTCAAGGCCAAATATCAGAGGACTGTACGACTATTGCAGCCGCTTCCCATTCCCGAGTGGAAGTGGGAACACATTACCATGGACTTCGTCACAGGATTCTCGAGGAGCCCTAGCGAAAAGGATACAGTTTGGGTTGTCGTGGACCGACTCACCAAGTCTGTACATTTCTTGTCCTTCAGAGTTGGGTACTCCATAGAGATATTAACTGACATGTATATGAGGCAGATAGTACGACTGCATGGAGTGCCTGTCAGCATTGTATCGGATCGTGATTTTAGATTCACGTCACACTTTTGGTGGAGTATACAGAAGAGTCTAGGAACTCGTCTCAAGTTCAATACTGCATTTCATCCACAAACTGATGGCCAGTCAGAGCGCACGATTCAGATACTAAAGGATATATTAAGAGCGTGCATGATCGACTTTGGAGGATCTCGGGAGGACCATCTACACTTGGTAGAATTCTCCTATAACAACAGCTACCAGGCTAACATACAGATAGCACCTTATGAGGCACTGTACGACAGGAAGTGTAGGTCACCGGTATGTTGGAGTGACGTGGGAGAGCGTCAGATACTTGGTCCAGAGTTGGTGACACAGACAGTGGAGAAAGTAAAGCAGATTCAGAACCACCTGCGTGCAGCACAGGACAGACAGAAGCATTGGGCAGATACGCACCGCAAACCTTCAGAGTTCAAGAAAGGTGACCATGTATTTTTGAAGATATCGCCTACTCGTGGTACCAGCAGATTCGGAGGCAGAGGCAAGCTGAGTCTGAGGTACATCGAACCTTTTTTACATCTTAGAACAAGTTGGCAAAGTGGCTTATCGACTTGTATTGCCTCCATCATTAGAGGGAGTGCATGACGTATTTCACGTATCGCAGTTAAGGAGATACATGGCAGACCCTAGCCACGTGCTTGATCATTCAGAGATTACAGTCGGGCCTAGTTTATCGTATGCCGAGCAGCCAGTGGGAATACTTGATCGCAGTAAGAAGACTTTGAGAGGTCAGACTATTCGACTAGTCAAAGTTGCATGGAAGCATCATTCGTCAGGCGAGTCTACCTGGGAGCACGAGGATTCCATTCGACAGCGTTTTTCGTATTTATTTGAGGACCAAGGTACAAATTTACGTACCGCAATTGATTACCAGTTTGCTTTTAAATTCTCGTAGCTATTATCGTGCTACACTTTTAATTTCGGAGACAAAATTTTTCTAAGTTGGGAAGGATGTAAACCCCCTCATTTATTTCTATAGATAGACTGGTTTTGGGTTAGAAAATTTTAATTTAGCAACAGGTATTTGAGGTTTAGAATTCAGTTGCAATTGTCTGGTTATTTATTTTAACCCTTGGTGCACCCTATCGTTGTTGCAATATTCGGAGCCCAACATTAGCCCATAATTTCTAACAAGTTGTTGCATTCTAGGCTTGACACGCCATCATAGGCGCGGAACTTTTCCATCACTCAAAATCATAATCTCTTGTGCTCTAATTAAATTGCATAACTTTCCGTAACTAAAATCCATTATTTAATCCTCTGTCGTGTACCTATGTCGTTGCCATCAATTTTGAGACACCAACTCAACTCGTTGAGCCAGACCAAATAAAGGGTCCAAGACTGACACCAAGCCTACACCCTTCATGACCTTTGTGTCACTCCAAATTGAGATCCCATGTGCCCCCATTTAATTTAAGAGCACATGACAATTTATTTTAATTAAATTAGGGATACCAACTTTGACTAATCCCATCTTAACCCCAATTTAACCCAATACCCCTTTATTTAAGCCCATACAAACCACACAACGCCCCCTCACCCTACAAAACGCCAAACACCAAATCCCCCATAAATTTTCCATTATTTTATGTGTTTATGCAAATACCCAAAACTAAGGGACTTATTTGCAAATGTTGCATTAGGTGTCATCACCCTATTGGAACAAACCAAATGGAGAAGCCCTCAACTCATTGACTAGTCAACCTCACTCCTCACTCTCTCCTTTGTATGTATAACTCTCCATGATGAATCTGAGCCATCCATTCAAATGGGGACTCATCATCACCGCACACTCACCATCACACATCCCTATAAAGTGTCTCCTCACACACACTTTCCCAAGCAGGCCCTAATCCCCAAAACCTAGGGAAACTCCCCTTTTTCTCTTCTCCTTCTTCTACATGCACAACCGTAGCTTCTTCCATTTTTTTTCCCTTTCTTCTTCCTTTCTTCTTCTTCCTTTTCATCTCTTCTTTTTGGTTCAACCGAACCCGGCCGGCCTCCGGCGGACCGCTGCACACAGCAACCGGCCGAGCACCTCCCCCGGCTGCTACTGCTGCTTCCACCGTGCCAGACTCAGCTGCTACAACTCCGGCGGCCAACTCCGGTCCTCATCACTGCCATCTCCACCCGCCATCACCTCCACGTTCACCCCCGCCAACACACTCCGGCCAACCCCTCGGCCACTCCTTCTCCTCCGGTCTCCATCAACAACCTCTGGCCACCTCAACTCCTCCTCTTCATCACCCACTCCATCACCATCACTGCCCCGCTTCCCTACATCTCTATGTCGAACCACCGTGGCTCCATTCGTTCCCCCCCACAGCCACCACCACTCCAGTCTCCATCACCAGTACCACCGTGTCTACCTCCACCCCGTGGCCAAGCCAACCTCCGGCCACCCTCTGTCGAACCTCATCATCATCAACATCATCATCATCCTCATCATCATCACCATCAACCTAATCATCATCATCCTCATCACCTTCATCATCAACGTTATCACCATCAACATCCACACCACGACCCCCTCAGCCGAGCTCTACCACCGCAACCACCCCGGCGTGCCACCACCACTTCGCCACGGTAAACCCTCTCCCTCTACTTATGTATGTAGTATAATTTATACCTTGTTATGGTTATAACATCACTTGCTTAGGGTTTTCATATGCTTAAGTTTTAGGTTTGGATACATTTTAAATTTATGTAATTGTTGGTTAAATACAAGGTTAAAACTTAGGGTTTTTATATGCTGGATGTGAATCTTAGAGTTAGTGTACTTTTGTTACATGCATAATAATGAATTTATTAAGAAGCAGGTTACTTATCGGAGATAAGGATGCAATATTAGAATATTGAATATTATTGAGGAACATGTTAAATTGTTGGAAAAATGGGAGAGTGATATCAAACCATTAATCAGATATGGAGGGCTGATAAATAATAATAATTTTATTCGAGGAGTGGCTAGATTATTGGGGAGCGGTGTTCAAATAATTTACTGACTATATTTATAATCGAGGGTTTTGATAATTAATAATTAATTATTCGAGGAGGATATTTAAATGTGCATGTTAACATCTGTGAACACCGTGGTGAGATATAAGATTGAGGACTGTTTGATGATATTGTATAGATGATTAATCGGATTTGATGTAACGTACCTTTAGTCAACCTTGGTCAATCCTCTAGATTCGTGTCTATGTGAGTTGTAACTAAGATTGTAGCCTATGTTAGACGTATGTCACATCTTATTTTAGCCGCATGATAGTCTATTGATTGAGCATGTATCTCGTCTCTAGGTACTACGGAACCTGTGAACTTGGACGTTGTACTGGATCTCCATCTTCAGCAGCCGGATCCAGGCAAGTGTACCTTGCCACCCAATATTTTAGTTACTAGATATTTATTGATTTATTATATGCATTATGTGCATTTTTGACTAGAATCGTTACTTCGCGTCCGAGTCACAACCGGGTGCAGACGTTCGTTGGTAATGTTTGGTAACGAGTGATAAATATTCTCAATACCTTGATGTACGTACCTGTGTATATCGTAACCCTCGGACACATTCAGACACTGTCATCGTGCCAGATTTCCTGTATCCTGATATTGACATCATGACCGAAACCTGGGACGACCTAAGGGTCGCGTTGATTGATAGTTACTTCAGTATAACGAGACTATTAGTTAGAGTTTCAGGTTCAGCGCACAATCGTTGACCACTTGGGATGGGGAAGACAGTTACTTGACGTTTGGACTCCTCTGCACGCGCTTATATATATATGTCCAGTTTATGTAGTATTCCTGTATCCGGAGTAGTAGTATCACCCGTGTGACTCTGTGCTCGGAGCAATGGTACGTCCCGTGTGTCTCTGTGTTCGGAGCTACGATTTTATTTTGGACAGCCCACACATCGATCATTATCTTCAAACTGTGTCTCACTTAGGTGGTTATGCTAGACTACATCGTCGTTGCACTTGTTTCTTTCTTTTATACTATGGCTTGCTTTATTTTTGTACCTTGTTACGTTCCTCTGAGGACCTGGTCCCCTGCCAGTTTTGCAGCATAGACGATTATGGAGCCTTGGAGTTGCTGATGGAGTTGCATATCTTGTGGGCATTGTACCAGGTACTCATATCATTTCTACCGGTATTATGGTTGTTTTATTCATATTGTTATTCATCTGCTGTTGTAGCCTAGTTTTTATAGACTCATATTTCTTCTCGAGTCTATTCGAGTTTGTGTGTTATTGGGCGGCTGACTTTAGCCCATGTAGCTCTTTTTCTATATTTATGTTCATTGTGGATTGAGACATAGATGTTTATATTTACTAGATTATTTAGATAGTGACCATATTTATTATAGCTTATACGTATTCGAGTCAGACCAGAGTCTGGTCGAATGCGTAGCTGGCGTGTCGCGTATCCCTGGTCCTATGTATTTTGGGACTGGGGCGTTACATTGGATGTTTAACCTAGAAAATTGGGCTTGGTCAACACCCTCTTGGGTTTGGGCCTTGGCTTGTCATGTAGGTATTTCAAGGGCTAGGATTTGGTTTGATTCAAAATAGAGGGTTAGGATTATATTGGTTCAAAATAAAGGAGGGCTATGGTTTGAGGAGGTTGATATTGAGTTACATACTCCCAAAAATTATAGAAAATTTTACATAAAGGAGAAATGGGTTTCTTCATGTGTTGTGTCCAATGGGGTGGACACCTTAATACACTTTTGTATAAAAGTGCCCAACAATTGGAAAATTGCACAAAGTTTGGTTTTTGGTTTAATTAATTAAAAATTAATACAATTGGTGTTCTAAAATAAATTAGAAGTACATGGGGCTAAAATTAGGTGGGACACAAGTATCATGAATGAAGAAGACTCAGAATAGAATATTATCCTAATTTGGGTTGTACGAATGGGTCAAGATTGTGTCTCCAATTTTGATTGGAACGCACAAAGATGCAAAAGTCAAATTTATTAGAATTAAGAATAAATGTCTGCGATAAAAATTGTGCGACTAAAATAAAGCACAATAGAGCATAATCATATGTTACACAAGGTCAGAATAGTAGGCTGGCACGTCTAGGACAAAGTTGTAAGATTTGTTGGAAGGCAAAAGCTAGGGTAGCACTCCAAATATCGAAGCAACGATAAGGCGCAACAATTAAATAAAATCATAATAATTAATTATAATCCTCAATATTTAATCCCGAATAATACAATTTAAAATCCAAGATCCTATAATTCGGTCAGGGCTTTATCTAGTGGGCTTCTAGGTCTAGTCTACTAACTCACGCATTAAGGAACACTATAAAATATAATATATATTAATACACATATCATGCAATTAATTAAAATAAATATGCACAATACTAATAATATATAAAATAACAAAAATATTTTTATTTCAGAATATGGTAGTGACACATCGGAGTCTGTTCCTTTGGAATCCCTGCCTTCTCGGAACGTTGGGTTATTGTATAGGACCGGGGGATCACTACCCCTAGCTTATGCAACCCCAGGGGTCCTGAGAAAGAACAACCCCCAGCAGTTGATATCTTTTTCTTCGAGCGGGTACCTTGGAAAATACCTTCCGTAGGTCCCTCTGCTGGTACCCCTAGTTGTCGCCTTCTCGATACATCGATTGAGAGTGACAGACTGGAGGTGCTGGGCTTCCTTTCTCGCAAGGTGGAAGGGTACTTCTGAGTAGAGTAACATGAGGCGAATGGTAGTTCCTCCTCCTCTGGTGTTGGAACCTAATTTTTGGGTTATTGCCTGCTAGGTGCCTTCGGATGTAGTCATTGGAATACCGACTGTCTGTTTATTGGCACTGCTGCTTTAGCACAGCAGCAGTTGTTGATGATGTTGGCACAGGGGTATCCGGGAGGGAACGCCTCACATGTCATAGTTGCGTCCCTCACTTTGCGCTTGTGGTTGATCACGTTGCGCAAATCAAGCGAGGGCTGATATACCTTTACAGCCTTATTATGAGCTCAAGTAGACCGAACATATGGGTGAGTAGGTATTGCTTTTGCTCCCTGGCCTAGGGTTCTTACAAGAACTTTCTCTAGGTCGTCAGTAGAATACTTTTGAGACTGACCCTGCCGATTTGCCGCTGCGGGCTGGATGCACGGGGCAGTCTTATATAACTTTCCATCAGGGGCCCGCATAACGGTTAGCGGTGCCCGCTGACGGTCAGCCAAATGGACAGTTGCTTGAGCTTGACGATCTTGCACTGACCTAGACTTTTTTGATCGAGCACGCGTAGGAGCAGAGTACGAAGAGTCCAAGTTTTAATTTTTCTTGAAGCGGCGCATGGGAGCATGGCCGAATGAGATTCTGTCAAAGATAGAGCTTCTGGTGGTGTCAAAGACGCATGCGGCTGAGCTGGAAGCCGCATACTGCTTTCTTCTCTGCATCCTTCATTATGGCCGCATGGGCTGTGCATCAACCCCGAACTCTTGGCTTTGTATTATTGTCCTCTATCAGAGTTTGGATTCTGAGCATTCTCGATTTCAGGCAAGTTGGCCACATGAGCGGGGATAGCCAGAGTGGACGCATGTTGTGCATCTTTCGCATCAGAGAGAGATATGGAGTGCATGCTCCGCAGTTGGGTGAGGCACAACGGCCTTTGCAACCCACGTCCTGCGAGTCTTCTGGTGTTGAGCACACTTCTTGTTGGAAGGGGGTGCCGCATAACAAGTTGACGCATGATGTGTGGTCCCTGCGGCAGAAAGAGATACGGGGAGCGCATGCTCCACAGTTGGGTGAGGCACATCGATCTTTGTAACCCACATCCTACGGGTATTCTTAGGCTTTGCTAGCCTTGGAAAAGGACTAGCGCTTCCTTCCGAGAGCATCTCCTCGAAAGCCTACTGGTCAAAGTTGACCACCAACATGCTTTGAGTTGTTCCGAGCTTGGCTGCGTTGGATTGCGTCACGACTTTCTCATCAGAGGAGAAAGACATCCCCAGCAGAGTCGCCACCTTGATCGCCATTAAATGAGTTCTTGCAAACTTTGTATTTAAGGAACAAAAAAGAGTACAAAGAATTCTAAACATAATTATCAAAGTACAATATTTTGATCTGGGGTATGACGATGGACAAAGAGCGCTATGGCGGTCTTTTACTCTGTTGACAATCCAATGCAGGGTGAGGAAGCTTATGTTCTCTCTTTGCTCGTTTTGGTATGCTCTCTCTCTCTCTCTTTGTGTGTTGGATGACCCCTCTATGTATCTCCCTCTTTTTAGGTATGCCACCCGGGTATATATAGTCATCCTTGGGCGTGCATATGTTGGGCCGCATGGATGCTAGAGGGTGCCATGTGTGCCTCCTTAATATGGTGCAACTGTAACCGTGAGCGGGATAGACAGTCACGTGGGCCCTTTTTTGGATCTTCTGCTGCTGAAGATATAGGTGGTTCTCGTCCTTTGTGGGAGTGACTTGGTCAGCTTGACACATGGTCCGCACTTGGTTTGAAAGAATCACTCTGGTCGTAACAGCAAGATTCGGTCTTCATAGAGTATGAAACACATATGGCTAGAGACAGACGCATGGAGCCGCATGGAGTCAGGGACGCATTGGGCCAGAGATGCATGGAGCCACCTAGAGCATGGGACTCATGAGGCCAGAGACGCATAGGACCGCATGGAACCTGGGACGCATGGGGCCAGAGACGCATAAAACCGCATAGAGTCTATGACGCATGGGGCTAGAGACGCATAGAGTCTGGGATGTATGGGGCCAAAGACGCCTAGAGCCGCATGGAATCTGGGACACATGGGGCCAGAGACACATGGGATCGTATGGAACCTGGGACGCATGATGCAAGTTGTGTTGTACACGTGGCGTTGCACAACCATCGAGAGTGAAGTTCTGTGTTGACGTGAGACTTCTATCATTTAGTGTGTTTACGTCTTTTGAGGCATTCAGAAAATTCTTTTTGTCAGGATTCTGTATCAGAGACGTTCCTATTATTAGGATGATGTATCAGGTCCATCTGCGACCAAAGCTTATTCGGTTGATTGGGATGCATAGATGTCGCATTTTTAGGCCGCATTGTGACTTTGCGGCCTAAACTCTTCTGTGCTTTACTTTAGGGCGCATGCCTGTTGGAAGCATGGATGCATTTTTACATGGTTCTACAGAAGCCACCTAGAATACTCGTAAATGGCAACGTTGTTGATAAGCCCCATGATATAGGGGTGAGCATTATTCAGTTTTAGACCAAAAATCGAATCAAACCAAACCGAATAAGAGATTCGGTTCAGTTTCAGTTTTGAAAATGCTAAATTGTCTTATTTGATTTTGGGTTTCGATTTCCTGTCCAAAACCAAAAAGCGAATAGGAAATTTTAGTTTATATATATATATATATATATATATATATATATATATATATATATATATATATATATATATATATATATATATATATATATATATATATATATATATATATATATATATATATATATATATATATATATAGTTACTATATATAACAAAAAAATACAAATAAATCAAAAAATTGAATAAACCAAAAATCGAACAGAACCAAATTAATTATGTTCGGTTCATTTCAGTTATGGGCCATTTTGGTGTGGTTTTGGTTTTGCTTATTCGGTTTTTGGTCCAATTCAATTTTTGGTTATTCGGTTCGGTTGGAACCGAATTAACAGAATCCTTACCCCACCATGATAAATATAAAGACACATAGAAGAAATAAGCTAGTCTTGATGCTAAATCTATTAACGCTCTATTTTGTGCTATAGACAGAACTGAGTTTAACAGAGTCTCCACTTGTGTCACTTTACATAAAGTTGGAAAACTTCTTGAGGCCACTCATGAAGGAACCTCACAAGTGAAGGAAACAAAGATAAGTCGACTGACACAGAAATATAAAGCATTCAAGATAAAATAAAATGAGACGATCACTCAGATGTTTACAAGATTTTTTGAAATAGTCAATCCTGTATCCTCTCTCGGCTAGGAGTACAACAAACATGAAAAAATTTGCAAGGTGCTTCATAGACTAACCAATAATTGGAACACCAAGGCTACTGCAATCATTGAAGGAAACGACCTTACCGTCATGACTCTTGAGACACTGATGGGAATTTGATGACTCATGAGCTAGACCTCGAAGAATTTGAAGAGTCAACTCCCAAAAAGAAGGCTATCGCACTCAAGGCGCATCACAAAAGATCCTCTGATAAGCTTTTAAAGATGAAAAAATAGACGATGATTCAGACAATGAGGATCTTGCCCAAAATTTTAGGTGCTTTAAATGATTCTTGAAGTTTGTAAAATCAAACTGAAAGAAGAAATATCTCGAAGAAGAACCAATTTGCTACAAATGCAAAAGGCCAGGCCATATGATAAAAGATTGCTCCAAAGCAAAAAGTAAAAATTTAATATGAACGATCAAACAAATGAGGATCTTCGTCTCGCAAATACGCAAATACAAGTTTCTGATGTGAAAGTGAAGCTAGCGATTCGTAAAAAGAAAGCCCTCGACATACTAAAGATTTATGCTTAATGGTAAGCAAGGTAAAAGATAATCATTTATTGGAAGAGTTTTCTTATGATGAATTATCTTATGCTTTCAATGATTTATTTGAAGAGCACCAAAAGCTTAGGAATAATTATAAGAAAGCTAAAAATGATATTAAATCTTATCAGCTTGAGAATGAAAATCTTACTTCTTTATTGGATGAAGCTAAAGACGCTTCCTTTTCTGATAACTCTGCTGAAATGTCCATACTTAAGCTTAGGTTGCATGAGAAACTTGAATGCATTGAGTAAAGCACTCAAGAAATTGCTAATCTTAAAGACGAATTAGAATTAGAAAAGAAGAAGTATTCTATTGCTTCACTTAGAATTGATGCTCTTACTGCCAAAAATGATGATTTACATGCTAGCTCTAAAAAGTTCGAGCTAGATTGGAAAAACAGGTAATGCAAACTATGAATCAATCTAACACAAGTCACGTAACTCATCACAAAGTCACACACGACAGATTACAAAATTATTTGTAAAGGAAGCAAACAAGGCTAAAGTTTCACACAATCACGCCTTCTACTACAAGTATCCAAGAAATACACAACACAACACAACACTTCACATACTCATACTTCTACACCTAGCACAAATGCCTATGCTATATGTCATTATAGTTGTTTAAAAGGACACATTTCACATCAGTGCAAGGATAGAAAATTGGTTGATATGAATATGTTCCCAAAGCTAACAAATATGGATCCAAATCTTGGATAACAAAGTCTCTACCTAATGATGTAGTTAGAATGCTTTGTATGAGGATTTAGCAATAAGGAGAGCGTTGGTGATTGCAAAGCTACAAAGGTCATCTTCTAAGCAATTGTACCAACATAAAATGGCCACTTGAGCGACTTTGGTAACATGCTAAATATTTATTCCTAAAAATGGCTAAAATTATAGAATCTAGTATGTTCTTAATCAATATTTTGTTACTATATCTTATTGATATCTTTACTTTTTATTTATTTAAATCAATGTGAGATGTGACACTAACATGCTTAATTTATTTTCTTGTAACTACTTCTATCCAGCATAACTAGTTGTTTAGCTAAAATATTAGCTCACACTATGTAGTATTTCAAACATTTTCTATTTATGCGACATAAATTTTAAGAGATCATCAGTTGCACGGTGATATTAGCTTATAATTTGTTGACACCGAACATCAACATCTTTACTAAACCCCTAACCGAGAATGTTTTAACTTTATTAAGAATTTGGGATTTGGGTTTCTGGATTCTGACACTGTAAGATGATATAATTTGCATATACAAATCTTTCAAACAAAGTTCTATCGAGTAAAAATTATTTTGGGTAAATATAGAAAGGGCCCTTTTGTAAAAAAGATGTAAATAGCCTAAGGATATGGTATTTAAGTATCTTCGTGACCACCGCTGGCTGGGATCCGGCCCCTACAACTAACTCAAGATGATCAATACTTGTTAGAAGAATAATTTGTTAAGAACTATTTTGCAAATTGTTTTCAAAATATAGTTGGGAATTCGAGATCTATTCTCTTACTTAAAGTTGGAAACTACAATTTCAGTAGATTGTTGCAATGCTTCTAATGCTCAAACTTAAGTTGAGATGCATGTTGATGATGTTCTAGCTTAGTTCATGTTGTTCTAGTTTTCACTTATCTCGTATATTAGCTTTTGATTTTGTTGACCAAAGTGTACATTTATTATTAGTTAGTTTCTTCCTTAAAGTCATCTATTGATTAAATATTCTTGGCTTTTTGGTTGACATTTTGGATACATGATTTTTATAATAGTTGAACCCCTTCATGTATGCCTATATGATTTATTGTTTATTATTTCCTAACCTTTTAAAATTTATTGAGATATCTGGGAGAAGTGGTTTAATTGTCAATTATATATGACTAAATTTGAATATTAATTTATGCTTCTCTTGCATTATTGTTACCCAATGCTTGATAGTAATTTTATACTATGTAGTTACCTTCAATTGGTAAGTATATAAGTCATTGTTATGATATGCAACTACATGATTTCTTATGTTGATATTTTAGCTACTTACTTTTCATTTAACACATGATCATGTCATATGTTTTATGTTAGTCACCTTGTCTTCATGATATATTCTTCGTTTGTAGGAGAGCCGTAAACTTTGGGGGAGCTTATGCATAAGTACAAGCTTCGGTAATATTAGTTGTATCAATATCTTCTATTACATGGGAGCTTCTTTTTTATTATGTCAACGGGAAAAAAGTAAGTTGAAGTAAGTTTAAGTATCTAGCTAGTATTAAGTATCTACTATATGTTTAAGTAGTATATGTATACTGATTTTATTTTTGAAATATTCATCCATCATATATGTCTTAAACTTAACTGATTTGTCATGATAAAAAAGGGGAAGATTGTTAGCCCAAAGTTTAAGTTAAGTTTTTTAATATGGCCAATCGATTAAGTTTAGAAATATGATAATCATGCAAACACTATAATAACTTCTACTTAAACTTATCATTGTCCAAATATGCATTAATGTTATAATATTTACTTATGTATATTACTTTGTTCGTCTAACATGTATTTGCAGAAAGTAATAAGCAAGATCAGCATAGAAAAAAATGATGATGAGCCAAATATGGCGTTATACCAGAAGATATCTCTGAACAGCCACGACTTATTCGTAGCCTCGCACTCGGGTGTTCCGCTGCCGTCAAGAAAAAATGTGTCTTCGAGTCAGCAGACGTTTCAGAAGATTGGCATCATCAAGTGCTCTTCGTTTTTATTATGTAATTTTATATTTTAATGAGTCTAGGACTTATGTGAGTCGAGCCACACTTGGCAACTAGAAGTACTCAAGTCCACTCACATCAGCCTACCCATAACTCAAATCAAACCAAAACTAGCCCATACCAAAACTTATACCATTCTGAAAATAGGCCTACCGAACTCAGTCGATTTTGTGGTTCCAACGTTCAAAATTTTAAATAACTGGAGACCGCATTTTGGCCGAACTCTGTCCCAGAATAGCCTATATATAGACTTGAAATTCTTTATTTCAAATCATCTCACTATATCATAACTCATCCTTTCCAAACATTCTTTAGTGAGCAATTCTCAGAATCTTAACATTCTCCATCTCCAAGATCAACTCTCCGGTCTTCTAGTGCCAAGTACGATCTCGGTTAGAAGTCTGTTTGAGTTGTAAAGCTTGGTTTACAAGTTTGTCTTCCATAAAAGTCTTAAGTCTGCGTGCCCTTCGCATGAAACGCATGTGTCATAAGTCACGAGTTATTCGGATCAAAGCTCGTATTGTAAGAAGTCTACAATCCTTCGGATCAAAGCTTGTGATTCACTATTGGTGATTATAGTGGTTACAACTCGGAGAAAGAGTTCTCGGGCCTGGACTAATCCTCTCAGAGAAAAACTAGGATAAAATTTTGGTGTTTGCATTTTCTCTCTCAACTATACTGCTTTACATATCTGCTTTACATATATACATTATTATTGCTAGTTGGTAGTTGTCTTTACTTCGCATCAATTTTTAATTAGATAGATTATTTTACTGCACTCTATTCACCCCCCTCTAGACTTGTCTTACGGTCCTACAGATTGAACAAATAATAGAGAGTAACATGTCATGCCCCAGTCCCAAAATACCGAGGGACTAGCCACGTTGCAATGGCCAGCACAACTCTAAAGGACAAATCTAATTTAATAGACCTGTTAGAGTGTACTTAAGCTGTAATAAATATAAATGCAATCAACACCGTTTATCCCAGATTAATTCTAATCTTATCCACAGAAAGAAACATAACTCAATATGATAAACTAATCAAGATAATAGATAAAGTAAATAGTCCATTATTAAGTCAACATTTGTAGTGTCTCGGGGAACAACCCGATACAATAAGAAAAGGGAATAAGTCAATACATAAGTCCATTAGTCAAGATATGAAATAACTGAAAGCATAAATAACTGAGTTTGTAACAGAATACTCAGGAGAAATCCTCTGGCTCAACCTCGTCTTCTGGTGCCAGTACTGCTCCAGCGTCAGCTCATGTCCCATATATCTCGGGGTATTCCTCCTCTGCTGTACCTGGGGACATAATCTGGATCCAGGTCCTCAGGGGACATAGCAAGGTACAAAAATAACTCAAGTCAAATAAAATATAGTAAATAAAAATAGATCGTCAGGATAATATATATAACTAGCTAAGTAAAATACAAATGAGAGCATCACTAGTACTCAGGATGAAACCAATACAAGCTCTATGTCGGGGAGCCCGTAGCAACAAGAATATCATGTAATGGGCCAAGCTCTAGAACAGAGACTAAAGTACCTCAATGATAAAGTATATATGTATATAATCAGCCTGTAGCCTGTGTGTCTCTCCCCACCCAATGTAATCATACGTCTCATGTCTATGACGTCTTATATCCATAACACGCAAAATCATGACCTCTAGCTAGTACAGTGAGTCATAATGATATCTATGTATATGCAAGTCTTATGTCACGAATCATGTAAGCCTATATAGAATCACCACGAATAACTCAGGAAAGATTCTGTCATATGAATAGTGTCAAGTGTCCTATAGTATGACGTACTTGGTAAAGCAAGCACGTAAAAATATAGGATCGTAGATTCAACTCTCTAAGTGACGTTACACGACTCCGCGTACGGCATCGACACCCAAATCTTGTTCGGACGCTAAGCTACGTATCACAGTCCTAGGTTGAACAGGTAGATCTCAAGAGTATATATATATATATATATATATATATATATATAGAGAGAGAGAGAGAGAAAGAACTCAAGAAAATAATTTAACAGGATCTCTACAGGTTTGGCAAGGTACAGTTGCCTGTATTCTGAGCTCCGTTAGTTTCTCCAATATAAGTGGAATCTCCAGGTATGCCTCCAGATGCTGAAACAAACATTACCATTGCTCTCAGAAAACTTGAAATAGCTAGGATTGACTACCCATAATTCTAATTTGGACACAGGGGCAAAATTGACAGTTTTTGGTCAAAGCAGGGTCCGCATGTGGCCCACTTCGTACCAAAAAATATGCCAGAGACAAAGTTCTCCAAATTCGTTAAACTTAGGGTCTATGTACAGAACGATGATATGAACCCAAGGAACTTACAGAACTGGATTCCGATGAGCCTTGGGGCCCGAAAAATGGTATTTCGTCAACGTTCTCATAATCGAACCAAACTTGGGTCACAAGACCAGCGTAACGCTGTGAATCCGATGGTGCAAGTTTCATTGAGAAACGACAAGCACACACAAAATTACGACTAGTGTCAGAATAGGCCAATACGGGGCTTTTCGACGGATACGCGTTGATTCCGGTGTGCACGTACATCAAAATCAACTTCTGCGAAATCTCACACATCCGTATTGATAATACGTGCCTTTTGGTATAATTTGCACACGACAAAGTCATCTCGTTTAGCGAAACACGTCCTATTTCAGGAAAATTTGGGTTTATAAAACAATTTTTTGTCAAATTCAACTGTGAATAAATTACAGCATACAACGAATTAAAATAAACTAATTAAAGAAATTAAAACTTGTTTATGTTGTCTAAATTTTTGTTCAAGTGAAATTTATAAATATTAACTAGGTTGGAAGAAAATCAGACATGAACATGGGTGGTTGGAACAGTTTCTGAACTACAAACTGGGTCATTTTTTTCCTGTTTTGCGTCACGAATTACGATCGACACATGATACGATATACCAAACTAATTATACAGGGTTCAAGGGGGTCATGTGGTCTTCGCATAGGATTTGATGGGTCATTAATTGGTCTACTGGGAAGGAAGATATAGAGGTGGGAAGTAGGGTACCTCGCTGTGTATTGCTAATCTTGAAGTCGGAGCGGGCTTCTTCGCGGCAGCTTACGGCGGCGGTCCAGCGTCGTCGGCGGTGGTGGCTCATCCGGATGGTAGAGGAGATATTGGTGGTAGGGGTGGTCTGCTGGGCTAGGGTTTATATATGATGAAGGGGGTAGTTACCGGGAGAGGAAGGGGATCGATCGGCGTCCGTTGACGGGGAGGGGAAGCGGGGGGGTCTGTGGTTACAGAATGGGTTGGGGTTTCGTGTCTAGGTAGGGTTATCTGGTTATGGGTGTCACGACCCGCACCCGAAAAATTGGACATGAGTCGTGGGTACATCCAGCCTACGCCGTAGAATAGGCGATAGAACGTTGTAAGGTCTATTCTAGGTCAACCAACTATCACACAAAACCTGTCAATATCCTCTCCAAAGGGAGGGCAACCACGCAATATATATATGAACTCTAAATCATAATAACTAGGGGAAGAATAAAGCACGATATGATATCAACAAGAAACAGAACCAAAGAGAGCAAGATAATATCCAAAATATACAGTCCAAGTGTATAATAGTCTACCACATCTCACAACAAAATAATAAGTACAATCATCCAAAATATGATCAGCTGGAAACAACCCAGGAAACCCACCTAGCTAATTAGGGTGCTAAAGGCGTCTCCTCGCAGGGCTCCTCCTCAGTCTCGGGGTCATAATACTCGTCGGCACCCGGCCCGTAGAACGTCGGGCAATAATCCTCAGGATCCTCTAGAAAAAATGTGCCCAGTCAGGACTGGAGCGAAGTACATAACTCTGAAAGCAACTCCAAATACATGGTAAGGTGTATATGACGAGCAATAGAAAAGTATATAAGATGCACAGGAAATAAATACATGCTGGAGCAGAATAAGTAGCTGCAATGTAAACTGGAGAACAATACAAGTAGAGAAGTAACTGCATATGAGAAAACATGAATACTAGCTAAGTGTCTTGAGCACAAGTTCGTTATGTGATCGGCTTAGGTTGCACATAAAAAACACTACAATAACTCTGTTATGCGTGAGTTGCATAACCGACATACACATGAATACTATTTGGCTTTGATCACATAACCAACTCCTACTCCCCTCCCCCAGTAATACTCTTGGATCCAACCACAACACGCTACGTACATGATAAGTAACTCACGCACATTAAGGCGAGAGCACAAGAAGCACATGATAGCACATGAGAATCAATACCCGAAGCACATGATGAAATATACGTGATAGAGTACCCGCTGAACACGGTAAGGGGGATAGCATCTCATGACGGGATCCACTAGTACCAGCTTGTGTAACAATATGTCAGAATCAAGTATTACAGTTCTAGAACAGGTGATATAAACGCTATCATGAAATGGAAACTATCAGAGGTAGGTACTCGCCTGATGTCCTGAGCAACTGCTGAGGATCGAGATCCGGACCGGTGTCGCAAGAACCTATTACGGAAAGCAAGATTAAACAGGGTTCTATGGAGTTAAACTGATATAAAATAATTAAAAATAGGCTTCTAGGGATATTCTAGGTCGAACGGGTCAAACCGGTGTAATTTGGGTCAAAAAGTCAACTTGGGGTCCAAAAAGTCAAGTCTAGGTCAAAACTAGGTCAAACGTTGACTTTTACGGTCAACGAGGACAATTATGGTCAAATCTAGGTTAAACTAGGTGCCCCTGAAATTCTAGGTCAAAACTAGCTCATTAAGCTAGTAAACTCTCAAACTCGCCTCCTCGAGATACCGGGACACCCTCGGTATCCGATACCTCGCCCTAGGCCACGCACCCCGCCTAAACCCGCTAAAACCTATGCTAGCATGCATAATTATATATACATATACATATAAAAATCACTCCAATACTATTCCTAGGCTATTGCTCAAATACCCCGCTCGAAACTCAATACCTTGGATATCTCAAGGTATTGAGATACCTCGGTATCCCAAGGTATTGAGGTATCGCCCAATACCCCTCTAACTAACTATCTAGTTAGCTATCTAAGTATTTAGATATATATATATATATCTAGCTATAATCTAGGCTAAAATATATATCTAACATATATATATATACATACCTACATATCTATGTACATATATATATCCACAACCATAATTATATACATACCTTACCTTATACCTAGCTATAACATATATCTAGCTATATGTAAATATATCTATATACATAGATATATATATATATATATATATATATATCTAATACCTAGCTATCTATCTATCCATCTATCTAACTATCTATTTAGCTATCTATCTATCTATCTATCTATCTATCTATCTAACTATAGCTATCTATCTATAAATCTACCTATCTATCAATCTACCTATCTATCTAGTATCTATCTATTAATCTATCTAAATAACTATATATATATATATATATATATATATATATATATATATATATATATATATATATATATATATATATATATATATATATATATATATATATATATATATATATATATATATATATCACTCTCTCTCCCTCATAACCGCTGCTACCCGCTGCTATGCTAGGCCGTGCTGTTAGCTGCTACTGCGTATGCTGCTGCTGGAGCTGTTGCTGCCTTTACTGCTGCTGTGCTGCTGCACACACAAACACCTAGACATATACATACACAAGCACATATATATAAATACACATATATATAGACATACAAACACATAAATATATATATAAATATATATACATACATACATATATATATATATATATATATATATATATATATATATATATATATATATATAAAAACTTATATTCATATATAAACACTCATAAACACCAAACACAACACAAAACACAACAACGCACACAACGCCCACCAACGCGCGCCCAACGACCCCTACGCACACTAACACCTATAAATATATAAAATATAATCCGAGAACTCTAGCACACACTCCCCGATGCTAACCCAATGTACGCACAAGCCCGAAACTAGGAAACCAAGTCGAAATGGCCGTTCGGTTATTTCGACGAACACGCGGTGTGCGGTTCGGAAAACCTCCTGAAACGCACACCAAACCAACTCGGAATCGGCCCAAAATTTACCCACGGGTTCTAAACGATGTCTAGATCCTAGAAAAAAATACTACCCCATCGATTCTAGGTCCGTGGCGAAAATGCGCACGCACTTAGAACCGGCGACGACGAAAACCCCGAAAAAGCCCGAAACGCCCGTTTCTTTGCGACACGACTTCACGTGTCCGAACAGAGACACGCACTCACCCTTAAGACACCTGACAACGTCTACCTAGGTCCGTCTAACCTAGAACATCACCCAAAATTGGACCAATTTCGGATTCCACCCAAAATTGACACAAAATCTAGTGTTAAAGTCCCTAAACTCAACCAAACTAGTTCCAACTTTCTTCCACGGGTAGCCTTAGGGTCTAGGAAGGTTCTAAACCACTAATTATACTACATAAGAGTAATTAACAAGGTGAAAGTTAGGGTTTACCTCTTGAGAGTTGGAATCCCAAGGCCAAAGTCTCCAATCCACTTGAAATCACCTTCCTCAAGCTCCAAGCCTCCAAATTTAGCCTCCACACCAAGTCTAGGCTCTACACACCTAGGTTGGGGAAAAATATAGGGTTAGGGTTAACAATCATGGAGAATAGAAGAAGAAAGAAGAGGAATAGGGCACTTATTTGAAGTGGGAAGTAGAAAGGAAGAAGAAGAAGAAGAAGAAGAAGAAGAAGAAGAAGAAGTGAAAAAGAAGAAGGGGCTGCTGTGATATTCGGTTCTGGAAGTGAAGGAAGCCGGCCACACACCTAATAAAGGGTTTCCCTAATGTCCAAATGTCCAAAATGCCCTCCTCTCACTTGGGTTTGGATTTCGGGTTCCAAAAGCACTCAAACTAACTCCAAATCTCTCCAACTAACCCACTAAAAATATAATAAATATTCTAAACCCAAAAATAGGTCTAACAAGGGTGTGGGTTGGGTCGGACATGGGTCCACTAGGATCTGACATGGGTCCAGGCTAGCCAAAACCCTAAAACAATCAATAAAAAATAATACAATCACTAATTAAATATAAATATAATTAATTAAATACAATACACAATTTACCAAATAAAAATAAAAAAAATAACCTTATTTTCTAGAATTCGGTAGTGACAATGGGTGCGGGTTTTGGTCAGGATTTGTTTAGTTTGGTTTGGGTTGGTTTATTTAAAACAATAAATATATATATGCATATATGGTCATTAAAAATAGTTTTGGAACTCAATAAATTCCAGAAAAATTATACAATACTTTATTATTAGTTGTACATCCAAAAATATAGTTTTTGCACATAATTAATTTAATACACAAAAATATAAATCCATGAACGAACATTTATTATAATTAGCTAAAAATTATAGAAAAATCTCCCTTAATCTTAAAAATTCATAATTCCAATAATTAAAATTTTAAAATTAAATTCTTAAAAATTAGGGTGTTTACAATCTGCCAACCTTAAAAAATTAGGATGCGCCAAAGTTCAGAGTCATGCGTCCAAGGGAAGGTGGCTATATGCTCAGCTAGCCGCATAAGTTCGATGTCGTATGGAGTTCGATGTTGCATGGAGTGCCTTTTGGACTTAGTGAATTTCTTATTCGTTCAGCGAGTGAATACACAAAGTGTTCAAAGATAATTGTGTAGATCAACAGTCATGCGTCCAACAGGATGAACGCATGCTGTCAGTATGCGGCAAGAGTTTAGCCGCATAATCCTCTCAGGCCGCATAGCACTCTCAACTGCATAGCTCACTGACCGCATGAAGACTTCGTCTTCTCCAACAGCAGGTTCGCCACTGCGCTAAACTCCCAAAAAACTAAAATTTTGTTTTCTTCATAGAAACCTTATTTTAAGTCCAAATTTGGTGAACCAAAAGCCAAAATGCTCTAAATCAAAAGATCTAACATGTAGCAAAAACTTGTTTTCAAAGTCATAAGTTTAATGGATCAAACCCAAGAAAAACTCATAAACCCCAATAAAAATCTAAGTTAGAAATATAGATCTACACTAATCCATCCATCAAAACAGAAAACTCCAAGAACTAAAAGTGCTTAGAAATACATAATAAACATAATAAAACAATAATATAGAGGATTTTTATATTTCTTATGCAATGTGTACTTGCCTATGAAACGGGGAGAGAAAGCTAAAGAAAGAGGAAGAAATAAAAAAAAGAATAAAATATTGGTTTTATATGCTAGAGTTTGAGTGTTGAACCGAACATTCTCATGAGTTGAACCAACCCACAAAATAAACCATGAACCAGGTTAAAAAAAAGAATGGGTCTAGTCTCCATGCACATGCAACCATGCTAAAATAAAAATATGTTCCAAATACGTATATTGGGAATGGGGAGTGACATCTCTATCCACCTTAGAAAAATTTTGTCCTCAAAATTTGAATCCAAGCAATAGATGGAGAAGTCAGGACAAGCACGATATAAACCTAATAGCAACTACTCATGCAAGCAATATCATCACAACACCTAAGTGGTCACCTGATCACAGAATCCGAGATATGAAGGCATAAGATAGAATATACCTTTCGAATCGAACATGTGCGGGTACCGAGATCGAATATCGTTCTCGCAGTCCCATATCGATTCTCCAAGAGTGTGATGTCCCCAGGCCACTCGGACAAGAGAAATATTTTGGTTCTTTAGTACTTTCTCTCTTCGATCCAGAATGTATACAGGTTGCTCCTCATAAGATAAGTCGGTACCAACGACTAATTCAGAGTGATCGAGGATATGACTCAGATTCGGAACATACCTACGCAACTAAGATACATGAAATAAATCGTGTACCTCACGTACCGAAGGTGAAAGGACAAGACAATAAGCAACATCGCCTACCTGCTCGAGAATATCAAAAGGACCTACGTATCTAGGACTAAGCTTCCCATGAACCCCGAATCTGATAACTCTATGGGTAGGCAAAATCCAAAAAAAGGCAAAATTTGCAAAAATATGTGGTCACCGACATAAAACTCTAAAGGTCTATGATACTGATCTGTCCAATGACGATGCCTATCTTGTGCAACCCGAAGTCGCTCTCTATTCTTCTTGACAACCTCTATTTTCTGTGTGATCAATTCAAGGCCTAACATCTTCCACTCACCAATGTTATCCCAAGCCAACGGTGACCTACACTTCCTGCCATACAATGCTTCAAAAGGTGCCATCTAAAAACTGGCCTGATAAGTGTTATTGTACGAGAATTCTACAAAGTGAAGATGACTCTTCTAAGATTCACCAAGATCTAAGGTACAGGCTTGTAGAATATTTTCCAATGTCTGGATGGTTCTTTCTGATTGTTCGTCTGTCTGATGGTGGTAAGTTGTGCTGAATTTAACTTGGTGCCCAAACTTTGGTGCAAACTTTTCCAAAAATGAGAAGT
This sequence comes from Iris macrosiphon, assembly GCA_036927795.1. Classification (NCBI taxonomy): domain Eukaryota; kingdom Viridiplantae; phylum Streptophyta; class Magnoliopsida; order Asparagales; family Iridaceae; genus Iris; species Iris macrosiphon. The sequence continues at coordinate 31,218,171 of JAYESA010000005.1, forward strand.
GAATTGTGTGTCTCGATCTGACATGATACTTACTGGAATACCGTGTTGTTTGACTATTTTTCGCATATATATTTCAGCCAATTGTTATGTAGACTGTCCTACTCGAAAAGGAAAAACGTGGGGTACTTTTGTGAGACGATCTACTATTACTCAAACTATATTTCGACCAGTCGGTGATCTAGGTAAACTAGTCACAAAGTCCATCGTGATGTGTTCCCACTTTCACTCTGGAATAGAAAGTGGTTATAATAATCCTGCCAGTCTCTGTTATTCTGCTTTCACTTGCTGACATATCAGACATCGCGATACGAAGTATGCTATTTTCCTCTTTATTCCATTCCACCAAAAGTGTTGCTTGATATCTTGGTACATCTTTGTGCCTCTCGGATAAATGGAATACTAAAAACTGTGTGCTTCATTCATAACTTCCTGTCGAATATCCCTATTCGGTACACATAGACGATTCCCAAACCTTAGTGTTTTATTCGCATAAAATGTCAACTCCTTCCGAAGACCTGACTCACATTCTTCTCGAAGCTTTTGAATCTTTGGGTCCTCTGCCTGAGCTAGCTTGATTCTATCTATCAAAGTTGACTAAATTTATAGGCTAGCCTGAACACCTGTACTATGTGGAAGTACTATCTCGATATCTCTCTTAAGTCTTCTAGAATGTGCTTCTGAGTAGTCAACATAAATGCTCCACCTCTTCTGCTAAGTACATCAGCTACTATATTAGCCTTGCCTGGATGGTTCTGAATTTCCACATCATAATCTTTCAACAACTCTAGTCACCTTCTCTTCCTCATGTTCAGGTTCTTCTGCATGAACACATACTTCAGACTCTAATGATCGGTGAATATTTTTATTCGATCACCATATAAGTAGTGCCTCCATAGCTTAAGTGCAAACACTACTGCTACTAACTCCAAATCGTGAGTTGGATAGTTATTCTCGTGATCTCTGAGCTACCAAGAAACATATTCTATCATTCTTCCTTGTTGCATCAAAACACATCTAAGTCCTTTTCCAGATGCATCACAGTACACTGTGAATCCTTAGGAGCCTGCTGGAAGAGTAAGGATTGGGAAAGAGATTAACTTTTTCTTCAACTCTTCAAAGGCTATTTGATATTCTGTTGAACATACAAATTTAACTTTTTTGCACGTTAACCGAGTCAAAGGTGCCGAGATCTTAGCAAAATCTGACACAAATCTTCTGTAGTATCCTGCCAAGTACAGAAAAGTACGCACTTTCGCTACCGTCTTTGGGATTGGCTAGTTTTTTACTGCATCTACCTTCTTGGGATCAACTGAAACTCTTGCTCCAGAAATAATGTGTCCAAGAAAGGATATACGATCCAGCCAAAACTCACTCTTACTAAGATTTTCATATAACTGATGCTCCCTCAAAGTCTGTAGAACTATCCTGAGTTGTTCTTCATGCTCCTTCTCATTACGAGAATACACCAAGATATCATAGAATACTACCACAAATTGGTCTAAGTAAGGCATGAAAATATGGTTTATCAAGTCCATGAATACCGCTGGAGCATTAGTCAGTCCGAATGTCATAACTAAGAATTCATAATGCCCATATCGTGACCTAAATGTTGTCTTTGGTATATCATGCTCCCGGACTCATACCTGATGTTATCCTGATCGTAAATCTATCTTGAAGAAGACTCTTGCTCTACTTAATTAGTCAAACAAATCATTAATCCTTGGTAATGGGTACTTTTTCATTACGGTCACTATATTAAGCTTCCTATAATCCATACACAACCACGTCGATCCATCCTTCTTCTTTACCAATATTGCTGGTGCTCCCTACGGTAATACACTGGTCCGAACAAACTTTTTTGCTTTCAGTTCTTCCACGTATCGATATAACTGATCAAGCTCTGATGGTGACATTGGTACACCTTCTGGGATACTAGTTCTTCTCCTGGCATCAACTCTATACAGAACTCTACTGTCATAACTGGGGGTAATCTGGGAAGATCATTAGGAAAGACGTCCATGAACTCTTCAACTATCTTAGACAAAGAATTTTTTCTTTTGCTATGGTTGTGACTCCTCCCTTGTGCTGGTATCTTGCTATTCTGCTAAGGACAAACTCTTCTAGACTAGGAATTCTAAACAACACTCTACCCTCATGACAGTCTATCGTTGCATGACTGTCTCTAAAACAGTCCATGCCTAAGATAACGTCAAAGTTATCCTTAGGAAACTCGATCAACTTAGATGGTAATAGATGCTCATATACTACAATTGGACATGCTAGGCACACCCTACTAACTTCTACGATCCCATTGCCAGTGTGTATATTCAGTCTCGCTGGCAATGCCTCAAACTTTAATCCAATACGTGTCACATATTATGCAGATATAAATGAGTGCGAAGCTCCAGAATCAAATAAAACTATGGTAGAAAAGTTTGTAACAGAAATGTTACCTGCCACTATGTCGCCTGACGCCATTGCTTCATATAAAGACAAGGTTAGTGCATGTCCTTGGCCTTGTTGAGCTCCTTGCTGATGTCTTTCTTACTATCATGGTTGATGTCCTTACTGATTCTGTTGTTGCTGCCTGTAAAACTGGGCCTGCATCGGTAACAGATGATGAGGCCTCTTCCAATCCACTCTTCTTGATGTCATCCTTTGAGAAGTAAGCTCGACCCTCTTGTCTGTTATCAATACCACCTCGAAGGTCTGGTGTAAAACCCCATATTTTTAAATATTATATTTAATTAATTAATTATTGGAATTTATTTATATTAGTTTAGTTAATTATAAAATATGATTTATTGATTTAATTACCTAGATAATTAATCATTTAGAATTATTACATAAAAACTATTAGTTTTATTTTAGGAATATTTATGGAAGAGTGATAGATTTTTTTAGAATCTATTTTAGGTACAAATGTATTTTTATATATACCTTAATTATATATGTAAATAATCTGTAGTCGTAATAATAATAAATAATAAGTGTTATTTATAATAGTATAATAATAATAATAATAATTTTAGTTATAATAATAATTATAGTGATAATAATAATAATATTTATAGTAATAATAAAAATAATAAAGAAAAGAAAAAGAAAGAGTAATAAAAAGAAAAGAAATAAAAAAAGAAAAGAAAAACTAATAATCTTAAATCCCTTAAGCTAATTCTAAACATAAAGCCAACTAAGCCCTTAAGCTAAACACCCCAACCCCACAGCCACACAACAGCCTAAGCTAAAACCCCTCCCATGAGCTCTGTGACCCAACCCCCTGAGAGAACCCCCCCCCCCTCCCCCCCCCCCCCCCGCGCGGCCCAGGAACCCTCGCACCCGCTCCCTATATATATATATATATATATATATATATATATATGTAAAGGCTCAAACCCTAAACCCTAACCCTAATCACCACACACCCCAGCTCCGCGTCGACCGCCGCCTGGACCACCGCGTCGCCGCCGGAGCGCCGCCGTCCGGCCGCAGACACGTCGCGCGATCGCGATTAACATCCGCAGATTTAGACAGCGACGAACCTCCCTTCCCGCGCTGTTTTCTGCCTCCTCGCTAAACTAAATTCTGATTCGTCTTCGCTGGTATGATCCCCACTTATCCCTCTTCAAATCCAGCAAATTAGTTTCCATCGTTCAGCGTTATTAACTAGGTAAAAATCGACGCCAAGTTAGAAAAAAGCCCACAACTTTTACGCTACAGAAAACTGTTGCGATGACCCAAGTTTAAGGACTCATATCTCCCACCACAGAGATACAAACTTAGATTTTATTTTTGCTATGTGAAGACCATATAACCGAGATTATTTCATGTCAATTATATTATTTTATTATGTGTTAGAATCAGAATTAAATTAGGTTGAAAATCCAGAAAAACCTGTTTTTAAAATGACAAAAACTTGTGATACGGAGCGTGCCCCGCCAAACGGGACCGCCCCGTCGGGTACCAATTACACCAAAAGACGCGTATGGTATGTTCAGACGTGTGGGCTTTCACGAAAACTGATTTGGACTCGTGTGCACGTCGGAATCAACCCGTATCCGCGAAAAGTTCCCATATCGTGACTTTTGCAAAATACCGCACCATTTAGTGTACGCTCGTCAGAATACGACGAAACTTGCGCCATTAGATTCGTGGTATTACGCTGATCCTGTGACCCAAGTTTTCACGTGATTCTGAGACATTTGACCAAGCTGCCTATTTGCGGGCCCTACGGTTGACTTTTTGGGTGAATTTGTGTTCGGCTCACCGGAATCCAAAATTGGATGTACCGTTGAGTTCGTATTGACGTTTAGAATTGGTTTGACCAATAATTTTTCTCTTTTAGAGACCTTTACCCCTAGCATGCTTTTCGGTGCAAAGTGGGCCACAAGTGGACCCGCTTTGACCCGAAATTACCGTTTTGCCCCTATATCCAAATTGGACGAAAGGGTAGTATTTTCTAGCTATCTCGCTTATTCTGGGAATTTTGGTGATGTTTATTTTAGCATCCGGAGGCGTTCATTCTGAGGCCATAGTTTCTGATCCTGTGTGCTTGACTCCTGGACGTTACACTTTGCAGGTCTATTGTCAAGCAAGATACCTTGCCAAATTGCTTACAGTACTTTGCATGCTTATTATATTTTTATATATTCATTGTATATGTGTTTTCTTTTAGTCATAATTATATACTATATATATGTTGACACATACTTAACACATAGTATCATAGGAGGGGAGGACAATCAGTAGGCGTATGAGTTATAAACACTTTGGTAAACCGTAGTATCTAGCACGTACTACGGCAGTGAGGTATGTCAATTTTTGGTGTCGCACTGGTCGCTACCCCCCGAGGTATGTCAATTTTTGATGTCCCTGCCGTGTGTGTGAGTTATGAGATTTAGATCGAGTAGCCTACCCATGCCCATACGTCAAAAAGTTGTCCTCATTATGCATTCATATAGATTGTCTTGTACAGCGTACTTACATATTTTTTACCTATTATGCATGTTTACTATATCCAAATTGGCATGCTTCTATGTATCTTGTTACGTCCCTCTGAGGACCTGGTCCCTTTTCCGGTATAGACGATCTTGACTATTCGCAGGAGCACGGATCAGGACTTACTGCTTATCTCTTTCGAGGAGGTCTTCTCTTTGAGTCTCATGGTTCATTAGATGTTCTTATGTGGTTTCTCTTATATTCTAATTGGTAGTGGATTTTTCTCCACCCAACTACTTGTTCTTATCAAGCATTTTATACTTGATACAGTTATATAGTTATTTGATTATTTGATTCTGTGGATGAGAACTAGTTATGCCCTGTGACTTTTGATACTATATATACCACATGTGAGTTAATATTCATATTACAGCGTACGTATGTATTATGGTATCCATATATTGGACTTGCCATATACATACGACTGACATGCTTACATATTCCTAGTCCTGCGTATTTTGGTACTGGGACGTGACATATTTTTGTGGTGGCCGATGCAGGTCGAGAGCATATTGTCTCGGTTACGTTACTGTACCGAGCAAGCCTGCGCATAGGATTAGAATATAGGATCTCATCCACTTAATTATCACCTCCCTTGATTTTGTTCCGCATTCTTATTTGATTGCTTGCATTGCATCTTGCTTGATACCTTCTCAACGTCAATCTTCTCTTTTCTTTTGTGCTTGATAGGGGTTAGGAAGGTGCCTTGTACCAAGTATATATACTCTAGTATTCAATAACACTATTAGTTAAATCTTTGTAAGTTTGGTAGTATGCCTCATAACTTAGTATCGCATAGTCCTTCTGACCAATTAATGAAGTATAAATGAATGACACCAACTATAGACTTGCATAAAAAGATAGTGTTTACCCATACTGTAGAACTTAGAGGCACATACACCCATTTGGTTGACTTTAGACTTAGACAAGAAATTTGTATGGCAACTGTAGAGGCACAACACTGATCTTCTTGGTGACCTTAAATTATTCTGTACCTCCCTCCATCATAATCAAGCGTACTTATTTTTTTTTGTACTACCTCGACTTATGCTGCTATTATAGCCTAGTTTTGCAAGCTTATTCTTTTATTGAGCTTGTTCATGATACATGTATTATTGGGGGCACACACTAATACATTGTCTAAATCAGAATCAGTGCATTATAGTCTGATCAACCTTAGTGCGCTTGGTTCGCTCTTTATATCACTACTTTGTGTGGATTGAGATATAGTTGACTCAACTTGTTAGACGAATATACTTGCCCTTTAGACTGGTCAGAGCATATCATGTCAGGTACATAACTGTTCGGATGTGAACATGCGAATAAAAATTTACCAAAATAAGATTTTAATCCACAACTGCCTTAGCAACTCCCTTTGAATTCTCTAATTCCTTTGAATCCCGTAATTGTATTCTATCACCTCCTCCTTGAATTCTTTATTGTTGTTTTCAGTCTTCCCCTATTTCGGAAAGACGAACGTTCGTGCTTAGTATAAGTTTAATACACGGATAGTACTAGATATACCCATAGGCCAAGCACTAATGATGACAAATAAGGAAGCGCGGGCACAAGAAGTCATAGATACAGGTACAACCTTTAGTTATATTTGTCATTTCATACTCATGACCTCCCTATATGACACGAGATCTTAGGTGCATAGTAGACGTAGAATTATATATATGGTGGTTTAGCAGTTATGAGGATATATTCATATTCTACCCAGATGGCATACACGCGATGCTAATAGATGACGCGAGTAGAAGTATTAGTATTTTTTTCCTATCACCATCTCGCCCCTTGGGGTGGCTCATCTTCTCTTCTATATCCATTCCTTATCTCGTGCTTAACTCTTCCTATCATAGTCGTATCCTTTCGTGCCATTATGAATTGTTTGAATTACTTCAACCTCAACCTTATTTTGATACTTAAAAATATAAATGTTTTAGTAAATGATTAATAACTAAAAGATGAGTACTTAATGATAACCCTTATGTATATGCACTATAGCAATATCTGTATCCTCTTATCATTTTTTTAAAACCATGAATAGCATCCCTTAGTCTAATAGGAATTAGTTGGATTATTGAATTTGTTTTTACTTCTAATAGTTTTATAAAGTTAGTCAAGACCTTAACTGTTGCCCAAAAACTTAGACTAAGCCTAGGAAAGAGCTGAAGGAACTTGTTACGAACTGACGACTATGACAAATCGCTGGCGAAGTAGTGACAGCTGCAGCTAGTCCATTATAGTAGAGTAGTCAAAGTATTTACAGACATACTGGTCAGGTGGCATGGCAGTATTAGACTACGATACTTGACGGTTATAAAGAAAAATCATGGTTATGAGATTTCAGACAAGTTTCCCAAGATTCTCGATCCAATAAATAAATTTGTCATACAACCTAGACAATAGCCTCAAAAGACTTGACTACTAGTAGAATTCTTGTAAGTTGGGTAGTATAGACGAGTTAGAGGATGATAGAATAGAGTATAGACAATAAATGAGAAAGTGTTATAAGGGCTGACCACGACTTTTAGGAAGCACTGCTAGATAGCAATAAAGTGTGATAGCTATAGTGATTTATTATGAATATGGGTTAGTGTCAATTTCGAGGACAAAATTTTTATAAGTTGGGTAGAATATAAAATCCCATATTTTTAAATATTATATTTAATTAATTAATTATTGGAATTTATTTATATTAGATTAGTTAATTAGAAAATATAATTTATTGATTTAATTACCTAGATAATTAATCATTTAGAATTATTACATAAAAACTATTAATTTTATTTTAGGAATATTTATGGAAGAGTGGTAGATTTTTTTAGAATCTATTTTAGGTACAAATGTATTTTTATATATACCTTAATTATATATGTAAATAATCTGTAGTCGTAATAATAGTAAATAATAAGTGTTATTTGTAATAGTATAATAATAATAATAATAATTTTAGTTATAATAATAATTATAATGATAATAATATAATATTTATAGTAATAATAAAAATAATAAAGAAAAGAAAAAGAAAGAGTAATAAAAAGAAAAGAAATAGAAAAGAAAAAAAAAACTAATAATCCTAAATCCTTTAAGCTAATTCTAAACCTAAAGCCAACTAAGCCCTTAAGATAAAATCCCTAACCCCACAGCCACAAAACAGCCTAAGCTAAAATCCCTCCCATGAGCGATGTGACCCAACCCCCTGAGACCAACCCCCCCCCCCCCCCCCCCCCGCGTGGCCCAGGAACCCCCTCACCCGCTCCCTCTATATATATATATATATATATGTAAAGGCTCAAACCCTAACCCTAATCACCCCATACCCCAGCTCCACGTCGACCGCCGCCTGAACCACCGCGTCGCCGCCGAAGAGCCGCTGGCCGGCCGTAGACACGCCGCGCGATCGCGATTAACATCCGCAGATTTAGACAGCGACGAACCTCCCTTCCCGTGCTGTTTTCTTCCTCCTCGCTCAAGCGAATTCTGATTCGTCTTCGCTGGTATAATCCCCACTTATCCCTCTCTAAATCCCGTAAATTAGTTTCTATCGTTCAACGTTATTAACTAGGTAAAAATGGACGCCAAGTTGGAAAAAAACACAACTTTTATGCTGCAGAAAACTGTTGCGATGACCATGTTTAAGGACTCATATCTTCCACCACAGAGATCCAAACTTAGATTTTCTTTTTACTATGTGAAGACCATATAACCAAGATTATTTCCTTTTAATTACATTATTTTATTATGTGTTAGAATCAGAATTAAATTAGGTTTAAAATCCAGAAAAAACTGTTTTTAAAATGACAAAAACTTGTGATACAGAGCGCGCCCCACCAAACGGGACCGTCCCGTCATGTACCAATTGCACCAAAAGGAGCGTATGGTATATTCAGACGTGTGGAATTTTGCAAAAACTGATTTGGACGCGTGTGCGCGTCGAAATCAACCTATATCCGCGAGAAATCCCTATATCGTGACTTTTATAAAATACTGTACCATTTAGTGTACGCTCGTCAGAATGCGATGAAATTTAAGCCATTGGATTCGTGGTATCACGCTGGTCCTGTGATCCAAGTTTCACGCAATTCTGAGACTGTTGACCAAGCCGCCTATTTGCGGGCCCTACGGTTGACTTTTTGGGCAAATTTGTGTTCGGCTCACCGGAATTCAAAATTGGACGTACCGTTGAGTTCGTATTGACGTTTAGAATTGATTTGATCTATAATTTGTCCCTTTTAGAGATCTTTACCCTGGCACACTTTTTGGTACAAAATGGGCAACATGTGGATCCCGCTTTGACCCGAAATTATCGTTTTGCCCCTGTGTCCAAATTGGACGAATGGGTAGTGTTTTTTAGCTATCTCACTTATTCTGAGAACGTTGGTGATGTTTATTTCAGCATCCAAAGGCGTTTATTCTGAGGCCGTAGTTTCTGATCCTGTGTGCTTGACTCATGGACGTTACACTTTGCAGCTCTTTTACCAGGCAAGATACCTTGCCAAATTGCTTACAGTACATTGCATGCTTATTATATTTTTATATATTCATTATATATGTATTTTCTTTTAGCCATAATTATATACTATATATATGTTGACATACACTTGACACATAGTATCATATGAGGGGAGGACAATCAGTAGGCGTATGGGCTATAACCACTCTGGTAAACCGTAGTATCTAGCACGCACTACGGATGTGTGTCACGCTGGTCTCTACCCTCAAGGTATATCTATTTCTGGTGTCGCGCTGGTCGCTACCCCCGAGGTATGTCGATTTCTGATGTCCATGTCGTGTGTGTGAGTTATGAGATTTAGATCGAGTAGCCTACCTATGCCCATACGTCGAAAAGTTGTCCTTATTATGCATTCATATAGATTGTCATATACAGCATACTTATATATTTTCTACCTATTATGCATGTTTACTGTCACTACCACATTTTAGAAAAAATGGTATTTTAGTAATTTCCTATTTAAATAAATATTGTGCATGGTAGATAATTTTTGTTGTATTATTTAATTGTTGTTGGATGTTATTTAATTATTTTGGACTTATTTTAGTAGACCCAACTAGTGTAGTTTGGACCCATGGACCAACATGAATTAAATAGTTAGATTTGGCCCATTTAGAAAGCCCATAGTTAAGGAGATAGATTAAATTAATTAAATGATTAGACTAGAAGCTTCCTTCCTTAATTATTTCTTCATGAGAGGCCCCAAGGGGTACATTGGACATTTTACAATTACTTGGGAGAGGGGCAAGGCCGGCCTATTAAAAGAGGGGGGGGAATTTCTCTCTCCTCTCATTCTCATTCCAAATCTAGATCTAGAAATTCCACTCCCAAATTCTTTCCATTTCTATTCCAATTTTCCACCAAATTTATCCCAAATTCTTCCCAATTCACCATTAGAAAGTTGAGAAGCAAGGATCTAGAAGGAGGAAGCAAGGATCTACAAAGAGGAGCAAGGATCTACAATTTGGAAGCAAGTTCATCTCAATTGGATGTTTCATTGGGAATCCATCTCCCAATAGGTATAATTCAGTTTTTTCCATTAAAATAGCTTCTAAATCTGATATTTAATCATGTAAAATCAACCCATATGTATGTACTACCCATAGGACTTTGTTTTATGTTCATAGGAGACCCATGAAGAAAGTTATGGTGCTTTTTGTGTCAATTTTGTTGGAATTTCGAATTTATATTTTGTTGTGTGTGTCAATTGATCCTATAGATCAATTGGGCATGTGCTTATGTATTTGGGGCTTGTGTCGTGTCCATATTTGGGTACATGTGGTTCGTATCCCAACTATTTGGTGATACGTGTCATTTTGGGGGTTTTCCCTCCGACACGGGGCTTTGTACATGTCGTATTTTGACACGGACACATAGATCTACTTTTGATACTTTGATTTATTCACAAATATTATTTGTGACTTGTTTGTGTCCTTCGGAGTACATTTGGTTGTGTGTTGGACTCGTGTCACATGCGTATCCTAGATCTAGTGGGATACGGTGTGAAACTTTCCAATTTGGTGTGTTTATGTGTAGATCTAATTAATTATACTTTAAATTCTTTATTTATAACTAGTAAATATACATAGATATTATATATTTATTTTAGTGTATTTATTATGGTATTTATTGTATCATAGATCTATATATATTTCTATGTGTTCTAATGTGATGTATAAATATATGTATGTAGCTTTCTTGCATGCAATTATATATGTACTTATGTTAATAAAATAAATTATACATAAATATTTTATAAAATATATTTATGTATTTAAATGTGTAATTATATTATTTAAAATTATTATATATTTAATTATTAATTTAATGAATGTATTTTTATGTGTGCTTCTAGCCATGTAAAATACGTACATTAATATGTGCATTGTGTTTTATAACTAATAGTATTTAATTGTATATATATAAGTATATATATTTATATATATATATTCTGTGTTTTTAGTGACAGTAGGATTAATGACAGAGAACTGTCATTAATTAGGCGGTTACAGCAGCAGCCGCTGTAACAGTGGCGGCGGGTTATTAATGACAGAGCCGCCACTGTCATTAATAACCCATGCAGTGGGCAGGATTCGCAGCAGCAGCGACGGACTTTTCTGTGACAGTTGAGAACTGTCACCAATAGGTGACAGCAGTGCAGTTTGCACAGCGACTTTGGCGACGGTGGTTTCAGTGACAGTAGGAACTGTCACTGAAAGCCTGTTTTATTTAAATTGTATTTTTAGCTCACTGTTTTCAATGACGATTTGGCAGATTTAATTTATATATTATATATTATATTTGTATATATATATATATGTATATATATAGGTGTTTTTGTGAGGTATAATACTAATAATAATATATTATTTTATTTGTATAAATATTGGTTTGTATATACATTATTTAGAGTGTGCATTAATTGTATTATTAGTATACTTTGTGTGGATACCAATTGGGATCTAATTTTGATTCCTAAATTGTTGTATTTTATTTCCATATTATTTATATAGATTTCTTGTGAGGTTGACCTTGGTTTGACCATGTTTGACTTTAGTTGACTTTAGAGTTGACCATAATTGACTTTTAACTTAGAATTGATTTATTGACCTAGAAGTTGACTAGTTTGACTTGTTCTCTTTCCGGGACCTTGTTTTAATATGGTATTCCATATCTAGGTCTTCGAGACACCAAGTCAGACATCTGTGAGACTTTTCATTGGACTTCAGACGAGTACATTCTCTGATAGTTTTTCATTTATGATATCCTCTATGTTCGTTGTATCTAGTGTAGATATACATGTTTCTCTTGACACTATGGTTACACGGATTGGTATATCCGGATCTCGTCATGAGATATTATTCCTTAGTATATGGTGTATATGGTGCAAGTATTGTTTTATTGGTTATCTTGTACATGTACAGACACCGATTTTCGGGAGGAGTCGCTCTCTTCTTGGGGAATCTAGTGCCATAGCATACCGTGGTTGGATCTATTATACCAATTGGGGGTGGGGAGTATTAGTATAGATATGTGATTAAATCCCTATTGAATAAAGTATTGGTAAGCGAATAGTGTTGATCATGCACCGCACGTTTGATTAGCCAGGCCGTATTGTATCTTGCCCAAGCCGATCACATGTTAAGCTAGTACTCACACACTTAGTCATTAGTATTATGGTTCGTATCCCAACTATTTGGTGATACGTGTCATTTTGGGGGTTTTCTCTCCGACACGGGGCTTTGTACATGTCGTATTTTGACACGGATACATAGATCTACTTTTGATACTTTGATTTATTCATAAATATTATTTGTGACTTGTTTGTGTCCTTCGGGGTATATTTGGTTGTGTGTTGGACTCGTGTCACATGCGTATCCTAGATCTAGTGGGATACGGTGTGAAACTTTCCAATTTGGTGTGTTTATGTGTAGATCTAATTAATTATACTTTAAATTCTTTATTTATAACTAGTAAATATACATAGATATTATATATTTATTTTAGTGTATTTATTATGGTATTTATTGTAGCATAGATCTATATATATTTCTATGTGTTCTAATGTGATGTATAAATATATGTATGTAGCTTTCTTGCATGCAATTATATATGTACTTATGTTAATAAAATAAATTATACATAAATATTTTATAAAATATATTTATGTATTTAAATGTGTAATTATATTATTTAAAATTATTATATATTTAATTATTAATTTAATGAATGTATTTTTATGTGTGCTTCTAGCCATGTAAAATACGTACATTAATATGTGCATTGTGTTTTATAACTAATAGTATTTAATTGTATATATATAAGTATATATATTTATCTAATTGTTTTTATATATATATATTTTGATATATATATATATATATTTATATATATATATTTATATATATATATTCTGTGTTTTTAGTGACAGTAGGATTAATGACAGAGAACTGTCATTAATTAGGCGGTTACAGCAGCAGCCGCTGTAACAGTGGCGGCGGGTTATTAATGACAGAGCCGCCACTGTCATTAATAACCCATGCAGTGGGCAGGATTCGCAGCAGCAACGACGGACTTTTCTGTGACAGTTGAGAACTGTCACCAATAGGTGACAGCAGTGCAGTTTGCACAGCGGCTTTGGCGACGGTGGTTTCAGTGACAGTAGGAACTGTCACTGAAAGCCTGTTTTATTTAAATTGTATTTTTAGCTCACTGTTTTCAATGACGATTTGGCAGATTTAATTTATATATTATATATTATATTTGTATATATATATATATGTATATATATAGGTGTTTTTGTGAGGTATAATACTAATAATAATATATTATTTTATTTGTATAAATATTGGTTTGTATATACATTATTTAGAGTGTGCATTAATTGTATTATTAGTATACTTTGTGTGGGTACCAATTGGGATCTAATTTTGATTCCTAAATTGTTGTATTTTATTTCCATATTATTTATATAGATTTCTTGTGAGGTTGACCTTGGTTTGACCATGTTTGACTTTAGTTGACTTTAGAGTTGACCATAGTTGACTTTTAACTTAGAATTGATTTATTGACCTAGAAGTTGACTAGTTTGACTTGTTCTCTTTCCGGGACCTTGTTTTAATGTGGTATTCCATATCTAGGTCTTCGAGACACCAAGTCAGACATCTGTGAGACTTTTCATTGGACTTCAGGCGAGTACATTCTCTGATAGTTTTTCATTTATGATATCCTCTATGTTCGTTGTATCTAGTGTAGATATACATGTTTCTCTTGACACTATGGTTACACGGATTGGTATATCCGGATCTCGTCATGAGATGTTATTCCTTAGTATATGGTGTATATGGTGCAAGTATTGTTTTATTGGTTATCTTGTACATGTACAGACACTGATTTTCGGGAGGAGTCGCTCTCTTCTTGGGGAATCTAGTGCCATAGCATACCGTGGTTGGATCTATTATACCAATTAGGGGTGGGGAGTATTAGTATAGATATGTGATTAAATCCCTATTGAATAAAGTATTGGTAAGCGAATAGTGTTGATCATGCACCGCACGTTTGATTAGCTAGGCCGTATTGTATCTTGCCCAAGCCGATCACATGTTAAGCTAGTACTCACACACTTAGTCATTAGTATTATTGTTTCATTGGCATATTGTTCATTATTGTATTTCTTTCCAGTATTTCCTTATTGTCTATATATCTCTTGTATCTATTTTGTGCATCTTGTTTATCCATAGCTATTTACTGTTACATAGTTTTTATCATGGATTAGAACTGCTGTTAGAGATGTACTCTGCTCCTTTCCTGACTGGATATATTTTTTCAGATGACACTGAGGAGTACCCTACCTATTATGGACCCCAGGATATTGTGGGTTTAGATTCGGAGACCCTGGCTCAAGAGGGACTTATCCCAACTGAGACAGTTGACCCTGGAGTGTAGCTTTGTAGTCTGATAGTATTCTTTTATACTGGATTTGTCTCCAGCTTATTTTGTTACTCTTCAGACTTATTGATGTATTATTTTAAACTCATGAGTTGTATGATGACTATTCTATTCTTATCTGATTTCGTGCTCATTCTATCTTAGTTCTGTGATTGAGTATTCTATCATTATTGGTGGTTCATTACATTAGATAGACTATCTAGACAGCGTTCTACCGCCGATTCTGCGGCGTAGGCTGGGCGTTGTTTCCGACTAGTATCCTTACACCGGGTACGGGTCGTGACACATTTTTGGTGGTGGCCCATGCAGGTCAAGCTTCACAAGTATGTGATATCGTGGTAGTGCGACAATTTAGTTGTACTACTGTGAGCCTGCGATAGGATATAGGATATAGGCTGAGATACTCAATCACATCTAGGAAAATTCTTTTGATTCAACTATTCTCCTTTGACATTGATACTTGATCCCTTAAACTGTCCTTTCCTTGATGTCTTACATCTTGTGCCATATTTATTCTATTCTTCTTGATTCTATTCCAGCTTTAGCTTTGTTTGATAGTGGTGCTTCCCATAGTTTTATATCTGTTTCTTTTGCTCTGAAGCATGGTTTGGTAGCTGAGTCTTTGCTTAGGACTTGCAAGATCATGACCGGGGGAGGTATTATCCTGGTTAATGATATTTGCAAAGATCGGAGATTTACTCTGGGAGGCCGGAAGTTGAGTGTGTGTCTACTTGTAATGCTACTTCCGAGCTACGACATTGTACTTGGGATGGATTGGTTGAGTAGGCACCGTGCTAGCATAGACTGTAGAGGAGGTAGAGTTTTGTTTGGTTCGCCAGGAGAGCCAGAGTTCGAGTTTGCTAGAGGAGCCGCGGAGCAGGGGGAAGGCATTATTTATGGAGCTATGGTGGAAGACAAGGAGTTGCCGCATCCGTTGATAGCAGAATTCTTGGATGTGTTTCCTGAGGAATTGCCAGGATTGCCACCAGATCAAGATGTTAAATTTTCTATAGACTTGGTGCCAGGTGCAGAACCAATTTCACAACATGTCTATAGAGTAAACAACAGCGAGCTGGGCGAGTTGAAGAAGCAGGTGGACGAATTGCAGGATAAGGGATTTATCAGATCGAGTTCTTCACCATGGGGAGCCCCGGTATTGTTTGTACCGAAGAAGGATGGATCGGTGCGTATGTGCATTGATTACAGGGCTTTGAATAATCTCACTATCAAGAATAAGTATCCTTTGTCACGGATTGATGATCTGTTTGATCAGTTGAGTGGTGCGAAGGTATTTTCTAAGATAGATTTGAGATCAGGCTACCATCAGGTGAAGGTAAAGCCGGAGGACATACCGAAGACTGCTTTTAGAACTCGGTATGGTCAGTTCGAGTTTATGGTGATGCCATTTGGTTTGACTAATGCATCGGCGGTATTTATGAACTTGATGAACAAGGTATTCCACCAGTACCTTGACAAGTTCGTGGTGGTGTTCATCTATGACATACTCATATACTCGAGGACACCGGAGGAGCATGAGGAGCATTTGAGGATTGTGTTGGATGTGCTGAGGAAGGAGAAGTTGTATGGGAAGTTGTCCAATTGTGAGTTTTTCTTAGACAAGGTAGAATTCTTGGGGCATGTTGTGACTGATGATGGTATTTCAGTGGATCCGAAGAAGATTTCAGCAGTGGAATCTTGGAAGACTCCGAGTTCGGTAGCAGAGATCAGAAGTTTCTTAGGATTGGCAGGCTACTACAGGAAGTTTGTGCAATATTTTTCGAGGATTGCCGAGCCGATGACCAGACTCACAAGGAAGGATGTGGAGTTTGTTTGGATGGAGGATTGTTAGGTTGCTTTTGAAGAGTTGAAGAAGAGGTTGACGTCTGCTCCTATTTTGACGTTGCCATCAGGGTCCGGAGGTTTCACTATTTATAGTGATGCATCAGGAAAGGGTTTAGGTTGTGTTCTTCAGCAACATGGAAAAGTGATTGCCTATGCATCCAGGCAATTGCGTCATCATGAAAAGAACTATCCTACCCATGATTTGGAGTTGGCAGCTGTCATATTCACCCTGAAGTTGTGGAAACATTATTTGTACGGAGAGCGTATGGAGATCTTCACAGACCACAAAAACTTGAAGTACATTTTCACGCAGAAGGAGTTGAACATGAGGCAGCGTCGGTGGTTGGAACTGATGAAGGATTTTTATATCTCTTTGCAATATCATCCTGGGAAAGCCAATGTAGTTGCCGATGCTTTGAGCAGGTATCCGGTAGCTATGTTCTTAACGCAGGATCGATATTTGTTGGAGGACTTGGAGAGCTTGGGCATTGAGGTGATTGTTTCTGGGTGTGCTATGCAGATGTAGGGATTGCAGATACACTCAGATTTGATAGACAGGATTAAGGTAGCACAGTATGATGATGTATCTTTGAGGAGTATCAGAGCTCAGGTGAGAGCATGATTGGAGGATGATTTCACTATTGCAGAGGATGGATCTTTGAGGCATGGAGTTAGATTGTGTGTGCCTAGTGGGGAGTTGCGAGAGGAGGTATTGCAGAAAATGCATCGCTCTCAGTATTCCATACATCCAGGTGCTAACAAGATGTATCGGGATATGCGAGAGAGTGTGTGGTGGTATGGCATGAAGAGGAAAGTGGCATAGTTTGTATCCAGATGCTTAGTGTGCCAGCAGGTGAAAGCCGAGAGGCAGAGGCCAGGAGGGTTACTTCAGCCATTACCCATTCCAGAGTGAAAGTGGAAACACATTACTATGGATTTTGTGTCCGGACTTCCACGATCTCCAGGAGGAAAAGACGCGATTTGGGTCATTGTTGATAGGTTGACCAAGTCGGCCCATTTTTTGCCTTTCAAGGTGGGTTTGTCTACGGAGAAGCTGGCAGAGATGTATGTGAGGTAGATCGTTAGGATACACGAAGTTCCCGTCAGCATAGTCTCAGATCGAGATAGTCGTTTCACTTCTCATTTCTGGAGGAGTTTGGAGGAGAGTTTGGGCACTCAGCTCAAGTTCAGTACTGCATATCATCCCCAGACAGATGGGCAGTCTGAGCGGACTATCCAGACTCTCGAGGATATGTTGCACACTTGTGTACTAGATTTCGGGGGTTCTTGGGAGGACCATCTCTATTTGGTAGAGTTTGCTTACAACAACAGTTACCAGGCCAGTATAGAGATGTCACCTTTTGAAGCTCTATATGGTCGGAGGTGTCGTACTCCTTTGTCTTGGGACGATGTTGGAGAGAGAATTTTGCTTGGGCCAGAGATGGTTGTGGATGCAGCGAAGAAGGTTCATTTGATCAGAGACAGACTTCGAGTGGCGCAGGACAGACAACGGCATTGGGCCGATAGCCATCGGAGACCCTTGGAGTTCGAGGTATAGTTTAGATTTTGTTTGTGCTTGTTCTTGTTTGTTATAGATTTAGTTCTTAAGATGGTGTTTTGTTCTAGGTGGGTGGTTTGGTGTTTCTGAGGATTTCTCCGACACGAGGCACGATTCGCTTCGGTGGAGGCGGAAAGCTTAGTCCGCGATTCATCGGACCTTTCACTATTCTAGAGAGGGTCGGTGCAGTTGCTTATAGACTAGACTTGCCACCTGCATTTGAGGGAGTGCACAACGTGTTTCATGTGTCGCAGTTGAGACGATACGTGGCAGATCCTAGTCATGTATTGGATCACTCAGAGATAGATGTGGGCCCTACTCTTAGCTATCCAGAGCAGCCAGTTGAGATTCTGGATCGGAGAGAGAAGGTGCTGAGGAACCAGACTATTCCTTTGGTACACGTCGTATGGAGGCATCACTCTCCGGGGGAGTCTACCTGGGAGAGAGAGGATGACATGCGAGAGCGTTATCCATATTTGTTTGTACCTTGAGGTATGTTATTTTCTAGTTATGTTCTGTTCATTAGTTAATTGTGATTCTTTAGTTCTGTTCTGTGATTTTTTTTGGGGGTAGTTTTCATCTTTAAATTTCGAGGACGAAATTATTTTAAGGAGGGTAGACTTGTCACTACCACATTTTAGGAAAAAGGGTATTTTAGTAATTTCCTATTTAAATAAATATTGTGCATGGTAGATAATTTTTGTTGTATTATTTAATTGTTGTTGGATGTTATTTAATTATTTTGGACTTATTTTAGTAGACCCAACTAGTGTAGTTTGGACCCATGGACCAACATGAATTAAATAGTTAGATTTGGCCCATTTAGAAAGCCCATAGTTAAGGAGATGGATTAAATTAATTAAATGATTAGACAAGAAGCTTCCTTCCTTAATTATTTCTTCATGAGAGGCCCTAAGGGTTACATTGGACATTTTACAATTGCTTGGGAGAGGGGCAAGGCTGGCCTATTAAAAGAGGGGGGAAATTTCTCTCTCCTCTCATTCTCATTCCAAATCTAGATCTAGAAATTCTACTCCCAAATTCTTTTCATTTCCATTCCAATTCTCCACCAAATTCATCCCAAATTCTTCCCAATTCACTATTTGAAAGTTGAGAAGCAAGGATCTAGAAGGAGAAAGTAAGGATCTACAAAGAGGAGCAAGGATCTACAATTTGGAAGCAAGTTCATCTCAATTGGATGTTTCAGTAGGAATCCATCTCCCAATAGGTATAATTCAGTTTTTCCCATTAAAATAGCTTCTAAATCTGAGATTTAATCATGTAAAATTAACCCATATGTATGTACTACCCATAGGACTTTGTTTTATGTTCATAGGAGACCCATGAAGAAAGTTATGGTACTTTTTGTGTTAATTTTGTTGGAATTCCGAATTTACATTTTGTTGTGTGTGTCAATTGATCCTATAGATCAATTGGGCATGTGCTTATGTATTTGGGGCTTGTGTCGTGTCCATATTTGGGTACATGTGGTTCGTATCCCAACTATTTGGTGATACGTGTCATTTTGGGGGTTTTCCCTCCGACACGGGACTTTGTACATGTCGTATTTTGACACGGACACATAGATCTACTTTTGACACTTTGATTTATTCATAAATATTATTTGTGACTTGTTTGTGTCCTTCGGGGTATATTTGGTTGTGTGTTGGACTCGTGTCACATGCGTATCCTAGATCTAGTGGGATACGGTGTAAAACTTTCCAATTTGGTGTGTTTATGTGTAGATCTAATTAATTATGCTTTAAATTCTTTATTTATAACTAGTAAATATACATAGATATTATATATTTATTTTAGTGTATTTATTATGGTATTTATTGTAGCATAGATCTATATATATTTCTATGTGTTCTAATGTGATGTATAAATATATGTATGTAGCTTTCTTGCATGCAATTATATATGTACTTATATTAATAAAATAAATTATACATAAATGTTTTATAAAATATATTTATGTATTTAAATGTGTAATTATATTATTTAAAATTATTATATATTTAATTGTTAATTTAATGAATGTATTTTTATGTGTGCTTCTAGCCATATAAAATACGTACATTAATATGTGCATTGTGTTTTGTAACTAATAGTATTTAATTGTATATATATAAGTATATATATTTATCTAATTGTTTTTATATATATATATTTTGATATATATATATATTTATATATATAAATTTATATATATATATTCTGTATTTTTAGTGACAGTAGGATTAATGACAGAGAACTGTCATTAATTAGGCGGTTACAGCAGCAGCCGCTGTAACAGTGGCGGCGGGTTATTAATGACAGAGCCGCCACTGTCATTAATAACCCATGCAGTGGGCGGGATTCGCAGCAGCAGCGACGAACTTTTCTGTGACAGTTGAGAACTGTCACCAATAGGTGACAGCAGTGCAGTTTGCACAGCGGCTTTGGCGACGGTGGTTTCAGTGACAGTAGGAACTGTCACTGAAAGCCTGTTTTATTTAAATTGTATTTTTAGCTCACTGTTTTCAGTGACGATTTGGCAGATTTAATTTATATATTATATATTATATTTGTATATATATATATGTATATATATAGGTATTTTTGTGAGGTATAATACTAATAATAATATATTATTTTATTTGTATAAATATTGGTTTGTATATACATTATTTAGAGTGTGCATTAATTGTATTATTAGTATACTTTGTGTGGGTACCAATTGGGATCTAATTTTGATTCCTAAATTATTGTATTTTATTTCTATATTATTTATATAGATTTCTTGTGAGGTTGACCTTGGTTTGACCATGTTTGACTTTAGTTGACTTTAGAGTTGACCATAGTTGACTTTTAACTTAGAATTGATTTATTGACCTAGAAGTTGACTAGTTTGACTTGTTCTCTTTCCGGGAACTTGTTTTAATGTGGTATTCCATATCTAGGTCTTCGAGACACCAAGTCAGACATCTGTGAGACTTTTCATTGGACTTCAGGCGAGTACATTCTCTGATAGTTTCTCATTTATGATATCCTCTATGTTCGTTGTATCTAGTGTAGATATACATGTTTCTCTTGACACTATGGTTACACGGATTGGTATATCCGGATCTCGTCATGAGATGTTATTCCTTGGTATATGGTGTATATGGTGCAAGTATTATTTCATTGGTTATCTTGTACATGTACAGACACCGATTTTCGGGAGGAGTCGCTCTCTTCTTGGGGAATCTAGTGCCATAGCATACCGTGGTTGGATCTATTATACCAGTTGGGGGTGGGGAGTATTAGTATAGATATGTGATCAAATCCCTATTGAATAAAGTATTGGTAAGGGAATAGTGTTGATCATGCACCGCACGTATGATTAGCCAGGCCGCATTATTTCTTGCCCAAGCCGATCACATGTTAAGCTAGTACTCACACACTTATTAGTATTATTGTTTCATTGGCATATTGTTCATTATTGTATTTCTTTCCAGTATTTCCTTATTGTCTATATATCTCTTGTATCTATTTTGTGCATCTTGTTTACCCATAGCTATTTACTGTTACATAGTTTTTATCATGGATTAGAACTGCTGTTAGAGATGTACTCTGCTCCTTTCCTGACTGGATATATTTTTCCAGATGACACTGAGGAGTACCCTACCTATTATGGACCCCAGGATGTTGTGGGTTTAGATTCGGAGACCCTGGCTCAAGAGGGACTTATCCCAACTGAGACAGTTGACCCTGGAGTGTAGCTTTGTAGTATGATAGTATTCTTTTGTACTGGATTTGTCTCCAGCTTATTTTGTTACTCTTCAGACTCATTGATGTATTATTTTAAACTCATGAGTTGTATGATGACTATTATATTCTTATCTGATTTTGTGCTCATTCTATCTTAGTTCTGTGATTGAGTATTCTATCATTATTGGTGGTTCATTACATTA
This sequence comes from Iris macrosiphon, assembly GCA_036927795.1. Lineage (NCBI taxonomy): Eukaryota > Viridiplantae > Streptophyta > Magnoliopsida > Asparagales > Iridaceae > Iris > Iris macrosiphon. The sequence goes on from JAYESA010000005.1 coordinate 31,240,474, forward strand.
GATAGACTATCTAGACAGCGTTCTATCGCCGATTCTGCGACGTAGGCTGGGCGTTGTTTCCGACTAGTATCCTTACACCGGGTACGGGTCGTGACATTTACTGTATCCAAATTGGCATGCTTCTATATATCTTGTTACGTCCCTCTGAGGACCCAGTCCCTTTCCAGGTGTAGACGATCTTGATTATTCGCAGGAGCACGGATCATGACTTACTGCTTATCTCTTTCGAGAAGACCTTCTCTTCGAGTCTCATGGTATAGTAGATGTTCTTATGTGGTTTCTCTTATATTCTAGTTAGTAGTAGATTTGTCTCCGCCCAACTACTTGTTCTTATCAAGCATTTTATACTTGATACAGTTATATAGTTATTTGGTTATTTGATTCTGTGGATGAGATCTAGTTATGCCCTGTGACTTTTGATACTATATATATACCAAATGTGAGTTAATATTTATATTACAACATACATATGTATTATGGTATCCATATATTGGAGTTGCCATATACATACGGCTGGCATGTTTACGTATTCCTAGTCCTGCATATTTTGGGACTGGGACATGACATTTTGTAGTCGTGCACCTCTACCATATGCAAGATCTCCAAGTGAATTCCCTGCTGGAACCTCATTGCTCTCTCCAACTATTTTTCCACCATGGTTGGAGAAAATCTGCTTAGTCGGCAAAACTCTGTCGCATAGCCATCTATCGTCCTTCCAGCTTGCTTGAGGTTAATGAACCTCTACTGCAACTCTCACTGAGCCATAATCCCAAAGTACTTAGCCTTGAACTGGGTGCTTAAATCCTCCTATGAAATAGGATGCCTCAGTCCTACCTCCATCGTAGCCCACCAATCTCTTGCCAGATCTTGGAGTTGTAGGCGAACCAAGTCAACTTGTTCCTTGGCCAAAACTTTAACTGCTGTCAGAATGGTCTCAATATCCTGGAGCCAATCATCTGCTATGATTGTGTCCTTCGTACCATCGAAGTATTTGGGGTTCAGTCTGCAAAATCTAACAGATGCCCCAGAGTCTGTTCTCTCGCCTCGTTCTAGGGCTGTTTGCAACCCTTGGTTCAACAGCATATTATGTTCCTGCTGTTGGAGCTGTTATTGTTGATGTTGCTATTGTTGTTTTTGTTGCACCACCATCTGGTGTTGTTGTGCAGCCAATAATCCATGAATAATCTCTAGAAAGGCTGGGGTATCCAGTGCTGCCGGCACTGTAGGAGGTACGGGAACACCTGGAGCCTGCTACCCGGTCCCATTCATTATAGGTTCAACTCGGATCCTTGGCTAAGGTTCCATAGGATCTCGTTCCACTGGCAATGTTGCCTCTCATGTTGCTACAACATCGGGGGAAGGAGAATCCCTAAAGAATCCACAAGAACTAATAAGCACATGACGAGAAGGAACAAGGACGCAACCAATCTAGAAAAATTTAAGCTAAGTATTGAAGAGTATGAATTTAGAGTTTTAAGAAGGAACATATTTGATTGAGACTCCTATAACCATGACACCCCACAAGTCTGAAGAATAGACATGTATGGGCCACCACTAAAACCTTGTCACTCTCCAGTACCGGAATACGGAGACGGACATGGACATGCAAAACCAGTGGGGTTAGACCCCAAATAGCAAGTACCACAAAGGAAGCACGAAATAGAGAAACAAAAACCCAAGAAAAATAATATAATATTACATAGGTTCAGTGTCGTAAATTAGGTCCATGGCATATCCTAGCGCTAAGGCTCAACCCTACAACCAAACAAGGACAAGGGTTGAACCCTCATACTATGATAGTCCAATTTCTTAGGCTACTAACTGATATAATACAATCATAAATAATTTCATTTCTTATATCGGCCAATCATTATACGGCTTGTTATTTTGTGGAGTCTGAGGTTATCTCAGAATAATGCATAATAAGTATCCTCAGATCATGCCAGTGCCGAACATGAGCAAACCGAACCAATATAACAAATCAAGCACTTACAGGATGCACCAGTCCCCCGTAGGGCCAGTGCGCTAAAACTACGGTATTAACGGTTCCAGTGTTCCTATATTAAAATAGTGGCTCGGCATAATAATAAGTCAGATATTGCACTCCACTAAGGCAGATGATATACAGTATCTGTGGTGGCGATCCCACAATGCACTTCAAATGAATCTCTATAGGAAGTTCCGTTGGCATGATCTCGGGATACCGTTCCTTCCAATGTTACTACCACTTTTCGTTACCTAATTAGCCCTAGGTTGTATTTGAAATCTCAAGGCGTGGTCACATGAGCATTATCCTTAAGATGTAGTACAAGGTACGGGCACGCTAGATACGAATCTATGGAAGTCAAATCTGGATTCACCCGAGCCTGTATGCAACATTTATACAATCAAAATTATAGCCACGCTTTGGTAGTTCGACTCTCTTATTATGTCCGTGCTGGGGAAACAATGTTCATATTTATAATATCAGACGTTCATAAATTTGTAGGCATTCTCGATGCACAACCCAAATTTAATCACTTAACATGTGACACGATGTGTCACACCTCGGCGCACATGAAAACATGAATAATTATCAAGCAATAGTAGTTTTAGCACGGCTACAATATTCGAGCCCAATTACCAATTATACATTGGGTCACATGAATTAAGAAAATATTCGATCAATCAAGCAGGGCCGCATAGGTCTCTAGGTCGCATAACAATCTTGGCCTCATGAGAACTCAGGCCGCATGACAATCATGACCGCATGAGAAGTCAAGCCGCATGACAATCCTGGCCGCATGGAGTCATTCTGCATTGAGTCAGGGCTAAGGTCTACTCCTCCGGATAGGTGATGAAGCGACAAAAAATAAATAAAGTGTCAGTGATGTGACATAAAGTGTGTCAGGAAGAAAAGACAAAACTATAGAAAGACGTGCCAAGGATACGCCAAAGATGTGCCAAAGTTCAGAGTAATACGTCCAAGGAAGGTGGCTGCATGCTCTGCTTGCCACATAAGTTCGATGTCGCATGGAGTTCAATGTCGCATTGAGTGTCTTTTGGATTAGCGAATTTCTTATTCGTTCAGCGAGTGAATGTACAAAGTGTTCAATGACACTTGTGTAGATCAGCAGTCATGCGTCTAACAGGATGGACGCATGCTGTCAGTATGCGGCAAGGGTTCCGCCGCATAACCCTCTCGGGCCACATAACACTCTCAGCCGCATAGCTCACTGGCCGCATGAAGATTTTGTCTTCTCCAACAACAGGTTCGGCCACTGCGCTAAACTCCCCAAAAAATTGAAATCTTGTTTTCTTCATAAAAATCTCATTTTAAGTCCAAATCAGGTAAACCAAAAGATAAAATGCTCTAAATCGAAAGATCTAACATGTAGCAAAAACTGGTTTTCAAAGGTACAAGTTTAATGGATCAAAACCAAAAAAAACTCATGAAATCCAATAAAAATCTAAGTTAGAAATATAGATCTACAGTAATCCATCCATTAAAACAGAAAACTCTACGAACTAAAAGTGCTTAGAAACACATAATAAACATAATGGAACAATAATATGGAAAAAATTTTTATTTCTCATGCAAGGTGTACTTGTCTATGAAATGGAAAGAGAGAGCTAAAGAAAGAGGAAGAAGTGAAGAGAGAATGAAATATTGGTTTATATATGCTAGGGTTTGAGAGTTGAACCAAAGACTCTCATGAGTTGAACCAACCCACAAAATAAACCCTGAACCAGGTTAAACCAAAGAATGGGTCTAGTCTCCATGCACATGCAACCATGCTAAAATAAAAATGCGTTCCAAATACGTATATCGGGAACGGGGAGTGACAAGCTATTTGGAATTGTGCAAGATGATTGCATATTATCATCTAAATCATCAGATTCTGGTGGTGGCGTAGGATCATCGAATTCTGGTAGTTTTGTAGGTTCTATTCCATCTATGCAAGTAGAAACTGAAGAAAGAGTGGAAGAAATCGATAATTGCAACATCGAAGAAGGGCCTAAACCAGGTATGTTGTTTAGCTGTGTAAAGAACTTATTCAATGTTTATCAAAATTATGCAATGGTTGCTGGTTTTAGTGTGGCAAAGATATATGGTCATAGAAAAAATGGTGAGAATTATGCATATGTAACAATATGTTATGATATAGGAAGGAAGCAACACTATGAAAAGTCGACTAAGAGGATTAAATGTCAAGCAAGGATAAATGCAATATGTCAAGGAAATCGGGTTTGGCAAGTTTCAAAATTGAACATATATCACAACCATGAATTACGACTAGATATGTCCATGTTGATGCATGCTCATAGAACCATACCAATGGGTATGAAGAGACAACTGAAAGCCAATGATATTGCAGGCTTAAGATGTAAGCCCCCTGAATTTCAGGAATTTCTAAATTTGAATTTTCACAATTTTATGCAATTTTCCGGAATTTTTCTGTAATTAAAACCTAGGCCTTTGGTAATTAAATGATTTTTAATTGTTATTAATTAATATTAAAATATTATGCAAATAATATTTTATGGTGTAAAATAGAAAACTGGACATAGGGTAATTTTCTGCGTATTTATTGGACTCCGAAAACGCGTTTAAAGCCCTAAAAAAACTATTAAATAAATAAATTGAATTCAAACCCTAAAACTAAACCGGGTTTATTTCAAATAAACCGAACTAAACCAAACCGGACCGACCGGTCTAGAAACCCAAGCCCAATTCTTTATTGGGTCGGATCCGGGCCCAAAACCCGACCCGACCCGCAGACCCAAACCCGAAACCCACACCGTAACCCTAATCCTAATTCGACTTCGACTCCGCTGCGGAGCACCTATTTATTGGCCTCGACTTCTGTGCCGCCACCGGAAACCCTAATCTCTCAGCCGCCTTCTTCGACCTCGCTCCACTCGTCCTCGCCTCGCCGACCTGCCACCATCCGCTCACCGTTGAACCTCTCCGCTCCGCTGAACCATCCCAGCCCCGTCTCCTCCTCCTCTCGTCGAACCGACCACCACCTGCACAACCCTCCTCCGCCTCGACCCATCTCCGTGAGCAGCGCCAGGGTCGCCCTAGACTTCTCCCTCGTCCTCACCCCGAATCCATCTCCGCCGTCTCCGACTGCTCCGCCCTAGACTTGCTCCCCCGAGTTCCACCCTCTCCCCTCAGCCCCACGCCGCCTTGCGCCTTCGCTGCCCTCGTCGACCACCCGCTTCACAACCTCCCAGCCCTCGACTCCTCCGCCTACCCATCTCTACGCTCCGCCAGCAACACCCAACTCCCCGACTCCTCACCGTCGCCTCCACTCACTGTGCTCCTCCCGGCCAGCCCGTCGTCTTCTCCGGCGACGCCTCCCCAGCCTCCGCCGAGTCGTCTCCGCCCTACTCCGGCGAGCCCCCGAAGCCTTATGACAGAAATCCTAACCCTAACGCAGCAGACACAGGACACAGTTTCCCCGTGTCGCATCTCCTCGCGGACACGTAAAATCAGTCTTTACGGAGCCCTGTTCAGGTAGCGTTTCCTCTCTCCTCGTAATTCTGATTTCTGTTCCGTCAGTTGCGTCGCGTAGACTGTATAACCCTCTTGATGCCCGTGCAACTCACTCGGTGCATCGCATCCTGTGGCGATCGCAAACCGCGATCCAAAAACAGAAAAAACCAATGCCCCGTTTTACCCCGGAACTGAGTGCACCTCGCCAAACGGGACGACTTGGTCGCACGCGGTCTTTACCGAAACCTGCGCGACGTTGATACGGACGTGCGGGATGTCGCAGAAGTCAATTCGGATGTGTGTGCACACCAAAATCAACGCGTATCTACCGACATCGTCCCGTATTCGTCTTTTCTGAAATACGCTGTAACTTTGTGTACATACGTCGGATCGAGACGAAACTTGCGCCATCGGACTCGTAGCAATACGCTGGTCCTGTGACCCAAGTTTGATTTGATTCTGAGAACGTTGACGAAATTGCGTATCGTAGGCCCCACAGGCTCCACTTGACGGGAGATTTTGTGATCGGCTCATCAGAATCCAATTCTGGAAGTTCCGTTGGGTTCATGTCATCGTTTCTGACTTGTTGACACTAAGTTGGACAAATTTGGAGACCTTTGACCCTGACACAGTTTTCGGTGCAAAGCGGCCCACATGTTGACCCCGCTTTGACCAGAAACTGTGATTTTTGCCCTTGTGTCCAAATTGGACTCAAGGACAGGTGTTTCTAGCTATTTGATATTTTCTGAATCTAATGGTAATGTTTATTTCAGCAACCGGAGTAGTACCTGCAAATCACACTGAGACCAGAGCTACAGTTGGAGCCAGAACCCCAGGCAAGTGTACCTTGCCAAACTCTGCAATATTGTTACATATTTTTCTTTCTTCATTATATTGCTGTGCATGCTTGACCTAGGACCGTGTGACGTACTTAGCGTCCGATTATTAGTCGGGTGCCAACACCGTACGCGGTGTTGTGTATTGTCATCTAGAGATGGACATTCGTGACCCATTTACATTCTCGTACTTGTCTTAGCAAGTACACTATAACCTAGGACACTTGACACTATTCATGAGACAGAATCTTCCTGAGCTATTCATGGTGATTCTGTATAGGATACAGGCTTTATGGCATAGACATTATATTCATGGACATTAGATGACTTGTTGCATAAGATATGATTGTGCGTGACATGGACATGATGCATCGTAGACATGAGACATATAATTATATTGGGTGGAGAGAGACACACATGCTACAGGCTGATCATATATATATAAACCCCTATTATTGTGAGGCACAAGACTCTCGAGCAGAGCTTGGCCCATTACGTGTTATTACTGCTACCGGCTCCCCGACACAGAGCTTGTAGTGGCTTCAGCCTGAGTACTAGTGATGCTCTCACTTGGATTTTACATAGATGGTTTTATAGTTTACCCTATTATTTCATTTATCGCTGCTCTGCATTATTTATTTTGGCATGAGTTATTTTGTACCTTGCTATGTCCCCTGAGGATCTGGATCCGGATTATGTCCCCTGGATTAGTAGAGGAGATCCACACAGAGTTATACAGTACAAGAGCATTAGCAGGAGCGGAAGCAGGAACAAGTGCATACATTGGTGCAGTACCAGGATCCGAGGACGAGATTGTACCAGAGGACTTCTCCTGAGTATTATCTTGAGATACTCATTTATTTCTGTTCTAGTTATTTTATTTCATTTACAGTCTATTGCATTAATGTATCAGACTTGTTCTCGGATTATTCTCCGAGACACCTTATTGAGATTTGTTAGTTTCTTTTATACTCATTAATTCTGGCATTTGATCTGTGATTATCTGTTGTGGATGAGATTAGTATAGACTGTGACTTATATCATTGGACCTACTTATTATTTTATTACAGCTTAAGCATGCCCCGATGGATCCATTAAATTGGGTTCGTCCATCGGTGTGTGCTGCTGGCCATTGCCACGGGTCCAGTCCCTCGGTATTTTGGGACTGGGGCGTGACATGGTTTTTGTGGTGGCCCATGCAGGTCTACAACTAAATTGTTCGGTTTCAACTTAGGGACCGAGCAAGCCTGCAATAAGAATAGGATAAGTTTAAGGATCTCATCCACTTGCTTGAATCGTTCTTGACATCTATATCAGATTCGAATTAAATTCTTGACTTGCATCCTACCTTGATTCCTGTACGCCTTTTATAGTTTATTTTGATGCAGAGCAATGGATTCACAAGCACGCGACGAGACTCATCCAAGTACACCACAAGGTGCTGTGATAACCAATGGAGATGAAGTGACACCAGTTAGTGAAGGTCCATCATCACAGTAAGCAAGTCAGCATGCCTCGAGAATCCAGGAAGATGACGTTCCACCATCGACGCAGTTGGCTCCACCGACGCCTACCGTTCCACAAGGGCAGGCTATGGACGAACAAAAAATATTTCGAATGTTCTACGCGATGATGCAAGCCCATCAGAAGGTTCAGGAAGAAGCACAACAGATCCAAGCGGAGAAGTTCATCGACAGATTCAGCTCAGAGTTACGGAAGTTAATCAGCTCAGCTGCAACTACCTTAGACGAGGATGTTCTTACTACAGCAAGACCCATGGAGTGCAACACAAGGATAGAGTCCAGCCAGAAGCGGCCGTATGCATCAGCACCAGACCAAGCACAACAGGAAAGAGTTACAAAGCGACCACAGATGAATCCACCACCGAGAGCAGCATCAAGAGCCTTAGTTCTTCCTACTTGTCACTACTATGGCAAAGTAGGTCATTTCGCTAAAGAATGCCGACGCAGATTGGGACTATATTTATCCTGCGGATCCAAAAAGCATTCGGTAAGGGATTGCCTTGAACGTCAAGAGAAAGCAGTGATGAATCATCAACCAGCCACATCAGCACCTGTCGGAGCACCCCAGGAAGAAGTTGCAAAGAGTTCTCCCATGTACCAGCCGCTAGAAGCATCTCCGCAAGTACTGCCTACCTGTCAGTATTATCGCAAGATAGGCCATATTAATAAGGAGTGCAGACGCAAGTTAGGATTATGCTTGATTTGCAGAACCAATCAATACTTAGCCAAGGATTGTCCTCAGCATCAAGAGAAAGCATTGATGATTCAACAACCAGCCACATCAGCACCAGCCGAAGCACCACAGGAAGAAGTTGCAAAGAAGTCTCACATGCACCAGCCACCAGAAGCATCTCCGCAAGTACTACCTGTCTGTCCATATTGTCGCAGGCGAGGCCATATAGAGAACGAGTGCAGACGCAAAAGAAAATTATGCTTAGCTTGCGGATCCAGTCAACATTTAGTAAAGGAATGCCCCGAACGTCGAGAAAGAGCGCTAATGTCACCAGCACCGAGGCCAGCCTCTCCAGCATTGGAAGCACCGCAAACGAGAGTTGAAGGAGTCAGACCATCAGCCCCAGGAGAAAATCAGCCGAGGCCACCCTTGGCACCACAAACAACACTCTTCCAGCAGGCTCAACAGCAGCAGAGGAATCAACTGCAAAAACGGGAACAAGCTCCAGCGATGACTTTGGAAGACGCACAGACCCATGGAATAGCTAATGCGCATAATTTTTCGTAGTTATCTGTTTATAGATTTGTTTTATCTCGTGCCTATTGGTTCGTGACCTCAGCCTTAACCTATGTAGTTTTGAACTTGCTAATAATTTATGACCTAAAATGTTTTTATAATTGATAACTGTAGAGATCGTAGAGTCTTTTGTTATTGTACTTATTTTGTATTATTTTGTGAACTTGAATTACGTTGTACCTCCTTTCATTATCATTTAGAGTACTTATATTTGTTGTACCACATTGACTTATCTGCTAATATAGCCTAGTTTTTGCAAGCTTATCCTTTTATCGAGCTTGTTCATGACATATGTATTATTGGGTCGACACACTAATACAATTGTCTATTCAGAATCAGTGTATTACGGTCTGATCAACCTTAGTGCATTTTGGTTCGCTCTTCGCACGACTACTTCATGTGGATTGAGATATATAGTTGACTAGTATGCTTGCCCTCTAGATATATCTGAGCATATCGTATCAGTTACATAACTGTACTAATATGAGCATGCGAACAAAGGATTACCAGAATAGGATTTCAATCCACAATTGTCTTGACAAATCCCATTTGAATTCGTTAAAATGCCTTGATCCTGATGCTTCTGTTCTATTACCTCACCCTTGAACTCTTTATTATTGATCTTTGTCTTCCCTTATTTCAGAAAGACGAAACCTCGTGCTTGGTATAGGTTTGATATATAGACAGTACTAGATATACCCTACAGGCCGGTCGCAGTGTTGATGACCCTTTTTTATATAATTAAGGGAATATCATAGGTGATATGTTTGGTGTTAAAGACTTGAGGATTTAATAACATGATTAAATAAGTTGGGGCATAGCTTTATTAGATGTATAGCCTTAGATGATAGCTTTATTAGATGTATAGACTTGAGGATTTAATAACATGATTAAACCGCAATGTTCACTTGAGAGGAATCCTTTAGACTGCAATCAAGTGAGATTGGATAGAGAGAACCCTACCATATTTTAATTTTGAGGATGAAATTTTTATAAGTTGGGTAGATTGTAAGCCCCCTGATTTTCAGGAATTTCTAAATTTGAATTTTCACAATTTTATGCAATTTTCCGGGATTTTTCTGTAACTAAAACCTAGGCCTTTGATAATTAAATAATTTTTAATTATTATTAATTAATATTAAAATATTATGAAAATAATATTTTATGGTGTAAAATAGAAAACTGGACATAGGATAATTTTCTGCGTATTTATTGGACTCCGAAAACGCGTTTAAAGCCCTAAAAAACTATTAAATAAATAAACTGAATTCAAACCCTAAAACTAAACCAGGTTCATTTCAAATAAACCGAACTAAACCAAACCGGACCGACCGGTCTAGAAACCCAAACCCAATTCTTTATTGGGTCGGATCCGGGCCCAAAACCCGACCCGACCCGTGGACCCAAACCCGAAACCCACACCGTAACCCTAAACCTAATCCGACTTCGACTCTGCGGCGGCGCGCCTATTTATTGGCCTCGACTTCTGTGCCGCCACCGGAAACCCTAATCGCTCAGCCGCCTTCTTCAACCTCGCTCCACCAGTCCTCGCCTCGCCGACCTGTTACCATCCTCTCACCGTCGAACCTCTCCGCTCCGCTGAACCATCCCAACCCCGTCTCCTCCTCCTCTCGTCGAACCGACCACCACCTCCACAACCCTCCTCCGCCTCGACCCATCTCCGCAAGCAGCACCAGGGCCGCCCTAGACTTCTCCCTCGTCCTCACCCCGAATCCATCTCCGCCGTCTCCGATTGCTCCGCCCTAGACTTCCTCCCTCGAGTTCTACCCTCTCCCCTCAGCCCCACGCCGCCTTGCGCCTCAGCTGCCCTCGTCGACCACCCCCTTCACAACCTCCCAGCCCTCGACTCCTCCGCCTACCCATCTCCATGCTCCGCCAGCAACTCCCAACTCCCCGACTCCTCACCGTCGCCTCCACTCACTGTGCTCCTCCCGGCCAGCCCGTCGTCTTCTCCGGCGACGCCTCCCCAGCCTCCGCCGAGTCGTCTCTGCCCTACTCCGGCGAGCCCCCGGCGCCTTGTGACAAAAACCCTAACCCTAATGCAGCAGACACAGGACACAGTTTCTCCGTGTCGCATCTTCTCACGGACACGTGAAATCAGTCTTCACATAGCCCTGTTCAGGTAGCGTTTTCTCTCTCCTCGTAATTCCGATTTCTGTTCCGTCAGTTGCGTCGCATAGACTGTATAATCCTCTCGATGCTCGTGCAACTCGCTCGGTGCGTCGCGTCCTGTGGCGATCGCAAACCGCGATCCAAAAACAGGAAAACCAACGCCCCGTTTCACCCCGAAACTGAGTCCGCCTCGCCAAACGGGACGACTTGGTCGCACGCGGTCTTTACCGAAACGTGCGTGACATTGATACGGACGTGCGTGCACACCGGAATCAACGCATATCCGCCGACATCGCCCTGTATCCATCTGTTCTGGAACATATTGTAACTTTGTGTACACATGTCGGATCGAGACAAAACTTACGCCATCGGACTCGTAGCAATACGCTGGTCCTGTGACCCAAGTTTGGTTCGATTCTGAGAACGTTGACAAAATCGCATATCGTGGGCCCCACAGGCTCCACTTGACGGGCGATTTTGTGATCAGCTCATCGAAATCTAATTCTGGAAGTTTCGTTAGGTTCGTGTCATCGTTCTTGACTTGTTGACACTAAGTTGGACGAATTTGGAGACCTTTGACCCTGACACGGTTTTTGGTGCAAAGCGGCCCACATATGGACCCCGCTTTGACCAGAAACTGTAATTTTTGCCCTTGTGTCCAAACTGGACTCAAGGACAGGCGTTTCTAGCTATTTGATATTTTCTGAATCTAATGGTAATATTTATTTCAGTAACTGGAGTAGTACCTGCAAATCACACTGTGACCAGAGCTACAGTTGGAGCCAGAACCCCAGGCAAGTGTACCTTGCCAAACTCTGCAGTATTGTTACATATTTTTCTTTCTTCATTATATTGCTGTTCATGCTTGACCTAGGACCGTGTGACGTAATTAGCGTCCGATTATTAGTCGGGTGCCAACACCGTACGCGGTGTTGTGTATTGTCATCTAGAGATGGACATTCGTGACCCCTTTACATTCTCGTACTTGTCTTAGCAAGTACACTATAACCCAGAACACTTGACACTATTTATGATACAGAATCTTCCTGAGCTATTCATGGTGATTCTGTATAGGATACATGCTTTATGGCATAGACAATATATTCATGGACATTAGATGACTTGTTGCATTAGATATGATTATGCGTGACATGGACATGATGCATCGCGGACATAAGACGTGTGATTACATTGGGTGGGGAGAGACACACAGGCTACAGGCTGATCATATATATATAAACTCCTATTATTGTGAGGCACAAGACTCTCGAGCAGAGCTTGGCCCATTACGTGTTATTACTGCTACCGGCTCCCCGACACAGAGCTTATAGTGGCTTCAGCCTGAGTACTAGTGATGCTCTCACTTGTATTTCACATAGATGGTTTTATAGTTTACCCTATTGTTTTATTTATCGCTGCTCTGCATTATTTATTTTGGCATGAGTTATTTTGTACCTTGCTATGTCCCCTGAGGACCTGGATCCGGATTATGTCCCCATGATTAGTAGAGGAGATCCACACAGAGTTATACAGTACATGAGCATTAGCAGGAGCGGAAGCAGGAACAGGTGCATACATTGGTGCAGTACCAGGATCCGAGGACGAGATCGTACCAGAGGACTTCTCCTGAGTATTGTCTTGAGATACTCATTTATTTCTGTTCTAGTTATTTTATTTTATTTCCAGTCTATTGCATTGATGTATCAGACTTGTTCTCGGATTGTTCTCCGAGACACTTTATTGAGATTTGTTAGTTTCTTTTATACTCATTTATTCTGGCATTTGATCTGTGATTATCTGTTGTGGATGGGATTAGTATAGACTGTGACTTATATCATTGGACCTACTTATTGTTGTATTACAGCTTAAGCATGCCCCGATGGATCCATTAAATTGGGTTCGTCCATCGGTGTGTGCTGCTGGCCATTGCCACGCGTCCAGTCCCTCGGTATTTTAGGACTGGGGCGTGACATAAGACCATCTAAGAGTATAAAGGTGCTAGATGTTCATGAAGGTGGACCAAAACATATAGGATGTTTGCCAAGAGATTGTAGAAATAATTATATTGACAAAAGAAGAAGGCTAAGACTAGGTGTAGGAGATGTCGAGGCAATTCGCTTTTTGTTTATAAGAATGCAGCAAAAGGACTGATATTTCTTTCATCTTGTGGACGTCAATGAGGAAGGCATGCTAACTAATATGTTGTGGATTCATCCTCGATCAAAATCAGCCTACGAAGAATTTTATGATGTTGTAAATTTTGACACAACTTATCTAGTTAATAGATATAAAATGCCTTTTGCTACAATAGTTGGCGTTAATCACCATGAACAATTAATTTTATTTTGATGTGCACTTGTTACACATGAGGACATAAGATCGTTTTGTTGGATTTTCACAAATTGGCTTGAAGCAAAGGAGAATATTCATCCCACTGCTATTTTAATCGGTCAATGTGAGAGCATTAAAGCAACAATAGTAAGGTTATGCCTAGCACCATTCACATAGTTTGCTTGTGGCTTATTTTATCCAAGTTTCCTCAAAAGTTTTTCAATGTTGAAAATTTTGACAAGGCAATATTGGAGTTCAAAACCTTGGTATATTATAGCCTTACTGTTAATGAATTTGAGAATAACTAGGATGAGTTTTTGAGGAAGTTTCAAATAGAGAGAAATCACTGGTTAATTGATCTATAATTGATGGTTATGTTCACTCCATGAGCACGCTAAAACAATTTGTTGAGCAGTATGAGATAGTAATGAGTTTTAGATCAGAAATGAGTTTATTGCAGACTATGAATCGAAGTCAAAAGTGGTTGAAGTCATATCAATTTTTGATTAGGAAAAATAATGCAGACGTGCATTCATAAATTCAATCAAAGTTCAAGTGTATTCAACATGAGATCAGACGTTTGGTGTATTGTCATATGATTCCACCTACTGAGGAAGAAGGTTTACAAGAAGAGGATGGTGATGAAAAACATAAAGTAATGGAGAGAGCAATCATTAATAAGTGGTACCATAAGGAGTTTGTGCATGTTATTGAATACATAAAAGAGGGAGAATTTTGGAGCTGCAGTTACAAGAAATTTGAGATCGCTGGAATACCTTGTTGTCATATTTTCAAGGTAATGACACTCAAAGACAATAAACTCATCAATGAAAGATATATCCTAACCAGGTGGAGAAAAGAAGTTCACAGACAAGATTCTAACATTTTTTTTTTGCTGGAGGATACCCTCACATGACTGAAGAGTATAAAAAGTATAAGGTGCTGGAAGAAAAAATTTCAGGAATGCAAAGATATTGCATTTGGCAGTAATAAGAAGATGGACATAGTTAAAAGCAGGTTGTTAGCTTTGAAGGATGAGCTAGGTAGTTGCAGTGAAAGTACTAGTGTTAATGAGAGCAACACTATTGACAGATATGATGGTTTGGAAATTCTAGGGATACCAATTAAAGATCCAGATGTTGTTCGCGGTCGTGGAAGGCCGCCATTGAACCGTTATAAATCAGTAAGAGAAGGTAATCAAGCCGTGGAGGTCGTGGAAGGAATGATGATGAGGTATGAAAATTGTATTTCGTAAATGGAGTGAGAAGTTCATATTTATTTACTTGTAAATTACTAAATATGCAATTTTATTATGGTTTTGCAGGTGAACGAGGAAGGATCTAATAGTATAGATTTGAATGAGCCACCTATTATTGGAACACAAAATAGCCAAGTGCTTTAGAATATGTTGAATTGCAACAAACCAAGTTCAGTATTATTGTCTTTTTTTTATGTACTTTCTGTTATTTGAAATATAGTTGATTAATAGGGTTTATTTGATGGATATTGTTAATGTAAGTTGTGTTTTATATGGAATGGAAAGTTAATTTAAGTTGAGTTTTATTTGAACTATAGTTGATTAATTGAGTTTTTTTGATTCATTATAAGAGTTGAGTAGTAGCAGCATCGTATGCTTTATGAGTTATCTGAAATAAAGCCTGATTTGAAGTTGATATTGTATATCAGAGTGTAAATAAAAAGCGAAGATTGTATATGAAATTGCAAATTCAGTAACATTTTACCTGTGTAAGTACAAGTCAAAATATATTACAAAGTAGATATTGCACAGCATATTGCAATTTTTAAACCTATGATTACATAAGATGTTTCACATCCAAGTCAAATGTTGAGCTATCCTAGAACTGAGCCACAAAAAATGTAAGATCATCCCCAGGAAGTATGCCAAAATACTTGACCACCTCAGACCTTCCATCTTGAAGTCTGCACATGATAGACTTGGTTCCTTTGTTGCTACGTCTATTGATCTCGCGATGTATATAGAACACATCAAAAACAAGACCATTTGGTCCAGCTTTGATTTTGATGAGCTTGCTAACTTGGCCAGAAACAGGGACAACTTTGGCTTTTGGAATCATATAAATGGTAAAAACAATCAAAACAAGGTAGATCTATTAGAGTACCACTCAAATTAAACAAGATCTAAGATTAAAACATAAAACCCGCTAACTAATACCACTCAAATTAAATAAGAGCTATTTTAAATAAGAGCTATTTTAGAACGATGAATTTTAGATCCGTAGTTTCTCCGTTCATTTTTTTCAGTTTCCGTCCTATCAGACTAATACCACTATAGGCGTCTGATCTCCCTTCCCGTCGCTATTAACCAATTCCTTCTCCGAAACTCCAATTGATCCTTCCAACTAACCAATTATCCTTCTAATTTTATTTTAGAACGATCAATTTTACGATATGTAGTTCCTCCGGTCATTTTTCCAATTTCGCTCCTATCGTGCTATATTTACCACTCTAAGTCTCCGACCTCCGATCTCGTCGCTACCTACCCACTCGATCTCCGAATCTTGAATTGATTGCTCTAATCAACTAATTACCTATCCAATTTCGAACAATTTTACAATTTCAAGTTGCTCCGTTCATTTTTTTCCAATTTCGCTCTTATCAGGTTAACATAAAATTTGCTATACCGATAATATATTTAAATATATTAGATAGGACGAAAGAAGTCCTGAGAAATTCAAAAGAACGAAAGAATTCAGCATCTGCGATGGCAAAATTTTGCTATCTACGTTGGCGAATTTTTGACAGTTTAGTTTTATTGAGTGGGAAAAATTTTGGATTCGCCAAATTTTGGATTGGCAAAAATTTTTTTGGTTTGGTTTTTTTAGTTGGTTATTGATTTTTTGGTTCGTTGGTTTGGTTTTTTTAGTTGATTATTGATTTTTGGGTTCGTTGGTTTGGTTTGGTTTATTTTTATTTTTAGTTGATTTATTTTTTTATGGGAATAAATAGTGTTTTATAAATAGAAATATTTTGATCAACATGTTCAATAAATTTATTCTCAAAGTTAATGTACAATCATCGTACATTAATATTTATGTAACTCCACCAGCACCAAGAATTAATAATGTTCCTAGTTCTTCTAATCAAGGATTTAATTAAAAATTTAGATGATAAATTTGATGATAATATTTCATTTTGGGAGAACATAACTCTACCCTTTACTTCTTGTTGGTGTGCTTCCTCTTCTCTCCCTCTACTTACTTGCTTGCTGGTTTGTTAATTAATATAAATTAAATAAGATTAGATTAGTCCATTATAAAATTATATTGATTAAAATTTGAAAAAGGTAAGGAGAAAAAGATGAAAAAGGAAAAAAAGAAGTTATGGTCATTTAAAGTTTCTACCAGAATCGAAAGTTAAATCGATCTTATTACGATTAGTAAATTATTTATAAATAGATAATTTTGTCGTTATATATATATATATATATATATATATATATATATATATATATATATATATATATATTGTAACCTCTGATTTCCAAATTTCCGAAATAATTTGCCTTTTAATTTATTTTAAATACCAAGCTTTTAAAATATTTTCTCCTTGAATTCTAGTATTAGATTTTGAACAGTATTGATTTTAGAAGGTGATTTAAAATCTTTTATAAAAATTATTTTTCCTAAATGTCGCTTTCTTATAAAATAAATAGATAAATAATGATGTAAATATGATACTCTAGCTTCGAATATTTATTGGCTTGAATCATAAAATTATTGTTTTAAATAAAAATTTATTTGAAGGACTAGTTGATAAAATATAATAAATTTTATATTTATTGGGATAGTAAATAAATAAATTTCATACTTTCTAATATTTTACAAAATGGATTAATTAGTAGCTAATTGGGAATCAGTTAGCTTTCCAAAAATATTTTCTGAAATTTTAATCTTTTCTTTTTAAAAATTTTACAAGTTTGCCTTTTTCCCATTAACTGGCCAACACACCCTCATTCCCACATGAACTTATTCATGTATAATCTGGGCCATTCATTATTTGGGCCAACCCTCACCCTTTATCCAACACCCTCTCTCCCTATTTAAGTCCCTCATCACCATTCCCAAGAAACCCTAACTAGCCCTCACAAATCCCCACAAAGCCAACAAGCCACCACCATTTTGTGTACTCGTGTCCGTGTGTCCAGCATCACCGTGTCAGCCGTGTTGGCCTCGGGTCCGACCCCGGGTGTCCTACCGTATCCATTCATTTTCCTGTGTCCAGTGATTACAACTTTACAATCAGATTTTTGTGTCCGACACACCCGGACACATCCACCACCACCACAGCAAACACCCAACCCTGTGTCCAGCCTCGGACACATCTACCACAGTACAGCATCACCGTCGTGTCCAGCTTCGGACACGACCCAACACACCCCGACTCGATTCACAAAACCTGACCCTAACCCTAGATCAGACCCGCCGCCCGGAGCCGACGTCGTCGCCGCCGCCCTGTTGCTGCTCTGGTTTAGACCGCCGCCTCCTCGAGCCAGATCCGCCGGTGGCCGCCTGCAACCACCACCTGGAGCATCCTCGAGCCGAGCCCTCGCTGAGTCGACCGCCGCCTCGGACCGCCTCACCCGCGTCGAGCCCGCGTCGAGCCGTGGCCTCCTCGACCTCGTCGAGCCGTGGCCGCCTCGGATCTCCCCAACCTCGCCGAACTTCGACCGGACGCAGCCGCCTCGAAGCCGCCGCTGCTCTCGAGTTCCACGCCACCGCCTCCTCGGGACGAGAGCACCGCCGCCTCCTCGAACAGAGCACCCGCCGCTGCCCTCGAGTTCCACGCCGCCGCCTCGAGTCGAACCCCACCGCGCCGACCCCGGCGAGACCCCCGCGTCGACGACGAAACCCATCGTGAGCCCCTTCTCTTTTTCCCTCTTTCCTTTCTTCTGTCTGTGTGTTAAGTTAGAGTAATTAGTTATATTAATTAGTTAGTTAATAGATAATTAGTTTAGTTAATATCTGATTAGATTAGTTAATTATTTTTCAGTTAATTAAATTGTTAATAAGTAATTATTTAGGTGTATAATTAGTGTAATTAATGTTTAGTATATATATATTTTGTATAGGTAATAGTATATAGTAATTAATGTGTATATATATATGTATAATTAATAGTATAATTATAGTATGCATAATTAATTGTATAGTATTTATTTAATTAATGTGTAGAAATATATGTATATATATATGTATGTAGGTATTTAATGTATACGTATATGTATAATAGTTATTTAATTAATGTTAATACAAGAATATGTATTTTTGGTATATGTACAAACACATATATAAATATGTATTTTGGCATAAATATGTATGGGTATATAAATATATAAACGTATTTCGGTATAAATATACATATATGTATATATATATATATATATTTTCGTATTGGTATATGTGTATACATGTATTTTATATATATACGTGGCATATTTTCAATATATGTTTAATTGGTATATATATATGGTATAAATTCAATTTGGTATATACATATTTGTATTGCAAATATATATATGGTAGGTATTAATGATTAAGAATATGTATAAGTGTGTATCTAACTAATGAATAGGTATAAGTATGTATTTTTAAATTATTTGTATATGTATGTATTAAATCAAATTAGTATATATGTGTATGTATATATGTTCGTGTATTTCTTCCTGTATATATATATATGTATTCAATATATTTTGTGTGTACGTATTAAATAATAAATTTTAATATGTAATATTGGTATATGTATATGTATATATTTTGTATATACTTAATATATTTCAATATAAAAAAATTGGTGTATATGTATATCTGTATTTTCAGTATATGTTGGTAATTGTTAATTGGTATATGTATAACAAAAACATAATTTGGCATATATAAATAAATGTAGCATAATATATATTTTGGTATAATTATATATTGGTTAAGTATATATTAAATTAATACTTTTTGGTATAAATATGTGTACCTATATATATATACATGTATAAACATATTTTTGGTATGTAAATATATACAGTATAAAACTGTATTGATATATATACATATGTACTTGTAAAACATATTTTGGTATATGTAAACCAATGTATATTTCACTAGTACATATATATGTATACATGTATATTCAGTAAATGTATATTCTTAAATATAGTTGTTATGAATGTTATATGTGTTATGTATATTTATTTATGTATCTATCTACTAGGTGACCAGTATCATACCTAGGGAAGTCCCGAACTCAGTATTTTTTTTAACTGTGTTAGTGTAGCATCTGATGCAAATGTGGTTTTGCTTGTGATATGTTATAGGACTGTTGGTTTACCCAGGGGATACTCTGGAACAGGACATCAATAATTACCAGCTAAGGACCAAAGGCGAGTACATTCTCTGATTAGTTTCTAATTTATGATATCTCCTATGTTCACTGTATCTAGTGTAAATATCCATGTTCTTGACACAATGGTTACACGGATTGGTATACACGGATCTCGTCATGAGATGTTATTCCTTATTCATGGTGTAGCTTGTACAAGACTTGTTTTCCTTGTTATCTTGTGCATATACAGACACTGATTCCCGGGGAGATTTGCTACCTTCCTAGGGAATCCTGTGCCATAGCGTACCATGATTGGATCTACTATACCAGTCGGGGGTGGAGAGTATTTTAGTGTAGATATGTGATCATACCCAACTTTTCATGCATCATAGCTCACCCCACATCTCACGTCGGGTGCGGCCTGACCATCTTCGTGCCTCATAGCTGTTACGTGTGATTAGCCTGACCTCTACATGCATCATAGCTAACCAACGGTTAGCCTGACCTTCGTGAATCATAGCTAATCACATGTAACCAGCCTGATCAAGTTCCCAAGCCGATCACATGTTAAAGCTAGTACTCACACACTTAGTCATAGGATTCTTGCTCATTGACATATTGTTCTTTTCCTGCATTTACTTACAGTATTTCCAGTATTTCTTTCATTGTACATTTCTCGTACCTATACATGCATCTGGTATGTTTCCATCTAGAACTGCTACATAGTTTATGTCATTTATATAGAACTGCTATTTAGAGATGTACTTTGCTCCTTCCTGACTGGAAAATATTTTTCCAGACTGTGACCTTAGTAGACTGGTTTCTGACACACTTGGGGATTGGATGTTACTGATTGCAGGTACGATTATTTTGTCATTAGACTTGTGTTGTATTCTTTTATTTCTTCAAATTCCTATCGTGCTGTAGTTGTGATTGAGTATGTTGTTAATATTTTTATAGTGTTATCCGAGTCTCCTTATGGAGTTGGATACTAGCGTGAGATTGTTTAGATAGTACTTGACCTAGACAGCGTTCTACCGCCGATGTTGCGGCGTAGGCTGGACGTACCCGCGCACTCGTGCCCCTAAACCGGGTGCGGATCATGACACGTTTTTAGTGGTGGCCCATGCAGGTCAGACTTCGCGAGTTGTACGATATCGTAGTAGTGTGGCATCCTTGTTATACTACTGCGTGCCTGCTATAGAATATAGGACATAGGATACTAGGATGAGAGAGGATACTCAATCATAAAATTCTTGAGAGATTCCTGGGACGACCCCTTGAGAATCTTTTTAAAATTTCCAATTTAAATCTTTTTTCTTGTTTCCGTCCGCTCTCGCTTGTTGTTACTGAACTTGATTCTTGTTGAGTAGTTATTAAATTAAACTCTTGGTGTCATTATTGAGTTTATTCTTATTGACCAGTTGTTAACTTTAATTCCTGGTATCGTTGTTGAGTTGATTTCATATTGAGATGAATTTTTATGGACTAGAATTTATGGTATCATCTGATGACATATATTGATGAGGACAGTGAGAAAGGTAAAACGTCTACTTTGGTTATGGAACCTAGAGTTTATCGCAGCCATATTAGCTGTCGTGACGAGAACGTAGGAACCTAACTTGGATGTACATACTTTAGTTATGAGATTTAGAGTTTCTCGCAGCCATACCGGTTGGCGTGGCGAGGATTCTAGATGACATGATTATAGAGTTGCATACCTTAGTTACGGAACCTGTCGTTTATCGCATTTATGCTTACTGGCGTGGCGAGGATTCTGTGTGTCATGATTTCTGACAGACGTGTATGATTATCAGGTTGTATCTTAAATTGGTTCTTAAAGTATCATCTCAAGACTTATCTATTTATGTTATTCCAGGACTTTGTTCCATCGCTTCTTTTCTTTACTAGCAGTAAAGATACCTTCCGTCCTTGATCCAGTTCCTTTTTGAGCTTATTTTTTTTGAGGATTCCTTGTTAGTATGATAATTAATGACTTATAATTATGGCTGTGTTTTGAGTATTAGTATTGACTGAGTGTTGCTAGTGAGTTGTAAGTGTTTCCTAGTTGGACATGTGAGCAGTAGGCTTTAATCTAGAGTTAACCCATAGCATAGTACCTTGTAACAATGGTTTTAGGATAAGTGTCATTAGAGACTGTGATTAGAAGGAGAGTATAGAGTATCAGTGATAATTCAAGAATTAGTATCAGAGCCAACATGCCCGTCCTGGATAATCATGAATAATGTAATTGGATGATCTATGTAAACAATTAAGTATCCAGGAATTGTGTTAAGGATTAATGGAGCATGATGTTCAATTTGATAATAGATATCGGGAATGTTAAAGGTAAGGAAATATATATGCATAAAGAGTTATAATGAGGTATCATGAGTAGAGAAATATCGGAATTGGAAAGGAAAAATGGTGAAGCGTATCACGGATTAGTTTAACAGGCTATAAAAAGGTTAAAAGGAAATACATATACAACAATCGAGATGAGGAACCATACACATACCCATGAGAGTAAAGAAACATGAGTTCTAAAGAACTTGATGAGATAGTCCATTAATGAAGCTAGTGATATAATACCAAGAGTGCTAATGGTTCTATATCGAGGATTAGTCGAGAATGACGCTAATAACAGTAAGCACTCTACGTGATGATAATTGGATGATATACCAGTTAACATAGATTGAAAATCATGGAAGAAAATACAAGTGATGATAACCTTGATCATTGGAGGTAATAGTGCAAGTGATTCGGGCAGTACAATTTAGTACACAGTTGTAGACAATAGAGGTATTGAATGCACCTCGAGAATTAGAGACCGTGAGCACTTATATGTAAATTATGGATTTATAAATTAAAGAGTGGAAATGAATTTTAACTTTGAGAATTATTGAAGAGTTGAGATTGTGTCATTAAAATTTTGAGGATTTTAAATAGTGACTCAATAAACATGGTCAAGGCTACAAAGATTTTAGAAGTAATTAAAATTTTTATTCCGATGTTGAGTTTTTGACTTTGAGGAGGTATATGCAATTTATTTTTAAGTTGATCGAGAAGTTAAACCTTGACGATTATTTTGAGGATTAATTTTATGGTAGATGAGAGATATGAATATTAATATATGAGTAGATGATATACATGTGTAAGGACCTGTTGACTTGAGCATGATTGAGATGGCACCGCAGACTGACTTGGGTGTCCATCCAAAGTTGTTTTGGAAAGAACAGTATTTAGTATGATGTGTTACACTTGGTGTGCACTGGAGTGATGAGAACGACTAGTATGAACAATTGTAGTAGGAACGGGAACTGACAGAGAGTATGGTACTAAGGAGATAGAGGTATCAACTTGGATGCATTATTGAATCATGGTTATATTAGAGATTCTTGGCATCAGATTTAGGTGTAAATAGACAGGTGTGTGCGATGTGGATGTATTCATGGATCTTGTGGACTAATGATTAATTGATATGGGTACCAGTGTACAAGAATAGGAAATTAGTTAGTAAATGTGCCAGAGTTAAGTGTATGTTAGAGATAGGAGATACTGCAGGTAATATGTTAGCAGGTTCTTTTTCTAATGTTCCCGTCTCTTGATTGATTGATTTCCCTAAGTGCTGTAGTTCGTATTCATGATTTTCTTGTTAGGATATAACTAGTAGTACACCTTAACAGAGACTGAAATACCATGACAAAAGATACATGACCTATATATTTTTCTTAAATTGCATGACTGTAGGTAGAGTTTTCTTAACCCATGATCATTAGGGTTTTGACCATAGCAAAGATCTATGACAAGGTTATGACCGACAAAAAGAGACAAGAGGATTAAATTTGTGGATGAGCATTAATTTAAATAAAAAATTTAGGGGTTGTTATAACGGAGTTGATGAATCATTGATTTTATGAAAATTGAGGTATGATTGAAATTCGAGGACAAACATTAACTTAAATGGAGAATTAAGAAATTCACAGAGCAAATTGAGAATTTATTAATTTTAGGAAGGTCTTGATATGATTAAATTGATTATTAAAATTTGAGAAAAATTGAGAGATTATCATTTTATCTGTTTGATTGCAAGATAGAAATTTTATATTATGAATGTTGCATTGAAGATTCTGAAAGTATCGCATCGTTGAGTATTTGAGGAAAAAGAAAATCAGGAAATAAAATCGTTAAGGGAATAGTGTCGAATTCAATTCTCGGGATGAGGATTTAGATTTGAATAAGCATCAATTGAATTTGAGTTAGAGGAGTAAGATGATTGATGGATTATTGCTTAAAAATTTAAATTTTGGGATACAGATTTTTTAAAATGTTATAAATATACATTGATTGAAATTCAATTGGAGAATTGGATATTAAAAACCTTGAGTATGTAGATACGAACTTAAATTTGGAGGAGATTATGATAAAAATTTTGAATTTGATTTTAAACTTGAAGATTTTCAGGAATATGATGTTATAAAATTTTTGAAAGGTTGTGAAATAGCATATGGAATTACTTCATGATTATTTGGGTTGAAATTTAAATTTTGATAGAAACAATACAATGTGTAAATGCAATCATTGTGGACCTTAAATTTCGAGGACGAAATTTTCTAAGGTGGGTAGACTTGTAACCTCTGATTTCCAAATTTCTGAAATAATTAGACTTTTAATTTATTTTAAATACCAAGCTTTTAAAATATTTTCTCCTTGAATTCTAGTATTAGATTTTGAACAGTATTGATTTTAGAAGGTGATTTAAAATCTTTTATAAAAATTATTTTTCCTAAATGTCGCTTTCTTATAAAATAAATAGATAAATAATGATGTAAATATGATACTCTAGCTTCGAATATTTATTGGCTTGAATCATAAAATTATTGTTTTAAATAAAAATTTATTTGAAGGACTAGTTGATAAAATATAATAAATTTTATATTTATTGGGATAGTAAATAAATAAATTTCATACTTTCTAAGATTTTACAAAATGGATTAATTAGTAGCTAATTGGGAATCAGTTAGCTTTCCAAAAATATTTTCTAAAATTTTAATCTTTTCTTTTTAAAAATTTTACAAGTTTGCCTTTTTCCCATTAACTGGCCAATACACCCTCATTCCCACATGAACTTATTCATGTATAATCTGGGCCATTCATTATTTGGGCCAACCCTCACCCTTTATCCCACACCCTCTCTCCCTATTTAAGTCCCTCATCACCATTCCCAAGAAACCCTAACTAGCCCTCACAAATCCCCACAAAGCCAACAAGCCACCACCATTTTGTGTGCTCGTGTCCGTGTGTCCAGCATCACCGTGTCAGCCGTGTTGGCCTCGGGTCCGACCCTGGGTGTCCTACCGTATCCATTCATTTTCCTGTGTCCAGTGATTACAACTTTACAATCAGATTTTCGTGTCCGACACACCCGGACACATCCACCACCACCACAGCAAACACCCAACCCTGTGTCCATCCTCGGACACATCTACCACAGTACAGCATCACCGCCGTGTCCAGCTTCGGACACGACCCAACACACCCCGACTCGATTCACAGAACCTGACCCTAACCCTAGATCAGACCCGCCGCCCGGAGCCGACGTCGTCGCCGCCGCCCTGTTGCTGCTCTGGTTTAGACCGCCGCCTCCTCGAGCCAGATCCGCCGGTGGCCGCCTGCAACCACCACCTGGAGCATCCTCGAGCCGAGCCCTCGCTGAGTCGACCGCCGCCTCGGACCGCCTCACCCGCGTCGAGCCCGCGTCGAGCCGTGGCCTCCTCGACCTCGTCGAGCCGTGGCCGCCTCGGATCTCCCCAACCTCGCCGAGCTTCGACCGGACGCAGCCGCCTCGAAGCCGCCGCTGCTCTCGAGTTCCACGCCGCCGCCTCCTCGGGACGAGAGCACCGCCGCCTCCTCGAACAGAGCACCCGCCGCTGCCCTCGAGTTCCACGCCGCCGCCTCGAGTCGAACCCCATCGCGCCGACCCCGGCGAGACCCCCGCGTCGACGACGAAACCCATCGTGAGCCCCTTCTCTTTTTCCCTCTTTCCTTTCTTCTGTCTGTGTGTTAAGTTAGAGTAATTAGTTATATTAATTAGTTAGTTAATAGATAATTAGTTTAGTTAATATCTGATTAGATTAGTTAATTATTTTTCAGTTAATTAAATTGTTAATCAGTAATTATTTAGGTGTATAATTAGTGTAATTAATGTTTAGTATATATATGTTTTGTATAGGTATTAGTATATAGTAATTAATGTGTATATATATATGTATAATTAATAGTATAATTATAGTATGCATAATTAATTGTATAGTATTTATTTAATTAATGTGTAGAAATATATGTATATATGTATGTATGTAGGTATTTAATGTATACGTATATGTATAATAGTTATTTAATTAATGTTAATACAAGAATATGTATTTTTGGTATATGTACAAACACATATATAAATATGTATTTTGGCATAAATATGTATGGGTATATAAATATATAAACGTATTTCGGTATAAATATACATATATGTATATATATATATTTTTTCGTATTGGTATATGTGTATACATGTATTTTATATATATACGTGGCATATTTTCAATATATGTTTAATTGGTATATATATATGGTATAAATTCAATTTGGTATATACATATTTGTATTGCAAATATATATATGGTAGGTATTAATGATTAAGAATATGTATAAGTGTGTATCTAACTAATGAATAGGTATAAGTATGTATTTTTAAATTATTTGTATATGTATGTATTAAATCAAATTAGTCTATATGTGTATGTATATATGTTCGTGTATTTCTTCCTGTATATATATATATGTATTCAATATATTTTGTGGGTACGTATTAAATAATAAATTTTAATATGTAATATTGGTATATGTATATGTATATATTTTGTATATACTAAATATATTTCAATATAAAAAAATTGGTGTATATGTATATCTGTATTTTCAGTATATGTTGGTAATTGTTAATTGGTATATGTATAACAAAAACATAATTTGGCATATATAAATAAATGTAGCATAATATATATTTTGGTATAATTATATATTGGTTAAGTATATATTAAATTAATACTTTTGGGTATAAATATGTGTACCTATATATATATACATGTATAAACATATTTTTGGTATGTAAATATATACAGTATAAAACTGTATTGATATATATACATATGTACTTGTAAAACATATTTTGGTATATGTAAACCAATGTATATTTCACTAGTACATATATATGTATACATGTATATTCAGTAAATGTATATTCTTAAATATAGTTGTTATGAATGTTATATGTGTTATGTATATTTATTTATGTATCTATCTACTAGGTGACCAGTATCATACCTAGGGAAGTCCCGAACTCAGTATTTTTTTTAACTGTGTTAGTGTAGCATCTGATGCAAATGTGGTTTTGCTTGTGATATGTTATAGGACTGTTGGTTTACCCAGGGGATACTCTGGAACAGGACATCAATAATTACCAGCTAAGGACCAAAGGCGAGTACATTCTCTGATTAGTTTCTAATTTATGATATCTCCTATGTTCACTGTATCTAGTGTAAATATCCATGTTCTTGACACATTGGTTACACGGATTGGTATACACGGATCTCGTCATGAGATGTTATTCCTTATTCATGGTGTAGCTTGTACAAGACTTATTTTTCTTGTTATCTTGTGCATGTACAGACACTGATTCCCGGAGAGATTTGCTACCTTCCAAGGGAATCCCGTGCCATAGCGTACCATGATTGGATCTACTATACCAGTCGGGGGTGGGGAGTATTTTAGTGTAGATATGTGATCATACCCAACTTTTTATGCATCATAGCTCACCCCACATCTCACGTCGGGTGCGGCCTGACCATCTCCGTGCCTCATAGCTGTTACGTGTGATTAGCCTGACCTCTACATGCATCATAGCTAACCAACGGTTAGCCTGACCTTCGTGAATCATAGCTAATCACATGTAACCAGCCTGATCAAGTTCCCAAGCCGATCACATGTTAAAGCTAGTACTCACACACTTAGTCATAGGATTCTTGCTCATTGACATATTGTTCTTTTCCTGCATTTACTTACAGTATTTCCAGTATTTCTTTCATTGTACATTTCTCGTACCTATACATGCATCTGGTATGTTTCCATCTAGAACTGCTACATAGTTTATGTCATTTATATAGAACTGCTATTTAGAGATGTACTTTGCTCCTTCCTGACTGAAAAATATTTTTCCAGACTGTGACCTTAGTAGACTGGTTTCTGACACACTTGGGGATTGGATGTTACTGATTGCAGGTACGATTATTTTGTCATTAGACTTGTGTTGTATTCTTTTATTTCTTCAAATTCCTATCGTGCTGTAGTTGTGATTGAGTATGTTGTTAATATTTTTATAGTGTTATCCGAGTCTCCTTATGGAGTTGGATACTAGCGTGAGATTGTTTAGATAGTACTTGACCTAGACAGCGTTCTACCGCCGATGCTGCGGCGTAGGCTGGACGTACCCGCACACTCGTGCCCCTAAACCGGGTGCGGGTCGTGACATATATATATATTCTTGTCCTATTTTTAATCATCTTCACACTAATATATTATATGATAATGTTTGAGGGTCTGAAGACACCAATTTTTACTCGTTAACATCGAAATACTGAAAGAAAACCCGAAAATAAAGTTAATCAAAGAAAATTTTGGAGATCGAAACATCAATTTTTTACGATTATAAAATTTTGAGAAGTCCGTCAAATGGTGAAACCGTTTATCCCATAGTACTTTTCGATACGGTCAATTTGGCACAAGCTGAGCCTCGTTTCGATATCTCAGTCAAAAGTTATGGTACTTTAAAGTTTTAATTTTAAAACTTTTGCCTGTAACACGTGCATCTTGTCTCGGATGTGAATTCTTTCTACACGGATTGTGTTACTCTCGTCGAGAACATACAAATCGACCTATTGGTTTGATGAAAAATAATTTTTGAATAAATAGTTATAGCCACTCGAAGTCTGCTCGACGGCATATGTCATTTTCTTACCACAAATAATTTTTAAACATATTTCATATTATCTAATACATTTAAATATATTATCAACTGAGCAAATTTTCTGTCAGGCTAATACCACTATAAATCTCCGATCTCTTCGCTACCTACCCATTCGACCTCCGAATCTTGAATTTTCTGTTAGGCTAATATCGCTCTAATCAAATAATTACCCATCCAATTTTATTTTAGAACGATCTATTTTACAATCCCTCCCTCCCTCCATGGGTAGTATACACACGCGCGAGAGGAGGGAGAGCAGTCAAGTGAATGAGCTCTCGCCTAGCCTCCGAATTGTCGATCGATAAATCGATCTCTAATCGATTTATAGCCTAGTTTATGTACTTTGTTACACTACTAGAAAAAGC
Organism: Iris macrosiphon; assembly: GCA_036927795.1. NCBI lineage: Eukaryota > Viridiplantae > Streptophyta > Magnoliopsida > Asparagales > Iridaceae > Iris > Iris macrosiphon. The sequence continues at coordinate 31,269,829 of JAYESA010000005.1, forward strand.
GGTATTAGCGACGTATTTTAGTGACGTCAAAAGAAACGTCGCTAATAATATATAAATTAGCGAGTCCTTATTAAAACGTCGCTAGACGTCGCTAAATGGCGACATTTAGCGACGTTTAGCGACTTTTATTAAGATTTTAAAAGATAAGTCGCTATAAGTTCAATTAAGGTCGCTAAACGTCGCTAATATGTCTAATTTAGCGACGTTTAGCGACGTATATAGCGACCTTTATATTAAAAATATTTAGCAACGTGTTTAGCGACGTCATTGACGTCGCTAAAATTTAATTTAGCGACATTTTTCTTGGACGTCGCTAAACGTCGCTAAAATTTGGTTAATTAGGTCTCGGTTTCATTTTTCCCCATCTACTGAAATTTCGAAAAGAAAAAATTCCCCCCCCCCCCGCGCTCCGTCGACCCGCTCTACACCGCGACTACTCCGGTAAACCCCACTCTCTCTCTCTCTCTCTCTCTCTCTCTCACAGGACACATGTGACATTGACACAAACACGACACACACAGACACTGACACAGACACAGACACGACACACACAGACACTGATCAGGACCTAGGGTTAGGGTTAGGGTTAGGTTTGTTGACATGGGGTTAGGGTTAGGGTTAGGGTTAGGGTAAGGACCGACTGGCCCAAGTCGACGAGAGAGGTAACAGCAGCAGTGAGCACTGCTTACTAGCAGTGAGCAGGGGGAGACTTGAGGCACATCAGCCCAATGTGCAACAGGCAACTTGGGGAGGCACTGCACAGCTGAACATAGTGTGCATTAAGTTTTAGGTGCATTGTAGTTGGTTGTTAGCTTCTGCAGGCAGGTGTGAGGGGGTCCTAATACAGTGTAAACACTGCATCCTTGTGCAGCAACTTACTGAGCCAGTCAACAACTAGTGCAAGGCAGGATGTGGATGTGTTTGAGATGGGGTTTGAACTCGTATGATTTGAAGGACATGAGGGCAAGTGTCAGATATAACACCAACATCTGAGAGAAGATTGGGTATTCATAGTGATACTATAGTGCACACATGAGTGCGTGGCTCGGGATAAGGGGTAATCAAATATTGAGGAAGAAGGTAAGCAGTAGCAGTGGGTGACTGATTTAAAGAGGTGTATTAGTCAGGTGTTTGAGTGAATATATGTGTTGAAGAGAATAAGTAATAGGTGTGATGGTTGAGCATTCATATAGGTGTATCCCAGATATGGGAGTATAGATGGAGTGTTTATATGAGTATAGATGGAGTGTTTATATGAAGTATAGAATTTAGAGTACTTAATAGGTGTTGTTGGTACCAGGTGAGTTTTGATTACAGAATTCTTAAGAGTGTATGTGTGTATCAGTGTGCCAGTTTGGGGGTTAGGTTTTTTTACTAAAGGGAGTGCAGTAATCTGCCGGTAAATGTGAGTGAGTACAGCCACAATGCATGGGGTTATCCATTTCATAGAGCAATAGCCCGTGTACTTGGGAAACTTTTGATGCAAAAATTGTTCAAGCACTAGGTGCCTTAGTGCAATGCCATGACTGCTTTTCCCATAACGGACACTGACCTAGGAGTGTGGTTGGGGGCAGCTGCAGTTCTATCGTATGACACACTATTTGTAGTGTGTTGACTGCACACTTATAGTGCAGTTCATAGTACTATGGGGTTGGGGGCAGCTGCAGTTTTGATAAATGAAAATATGTATTATATCAGTTATGATTTTTATCGTACGGTTAATTTTGCATGTAATGATTTATATGATACATACTGTCAATTTTGCAGAAGTTTCTAGAAATGGATATGAATTACTATCTGCGTCATCGTTCGTGGATGTACAACCGTCATCCTGATGACATGTGCGGTGTGCGGGATGAATTCATTGAGGGTGTACAGCAGTTCCTGCAGTTCGCAAAGGTGTTCCCTCAATACATGGACGGTACCAAAATTAAGTGTCCGTGTGTGAGGTATCGCAACAGAAAATATCATCCTGAAGTGGAAGTTACATATCATTTATACTCGAAGGGCTTTACGTCGAATTACCATCAGTGGACCGCGCACGGAGAACTTGTATCTCTAGCATCGGAGTCGGAGCCCTATGTGGAGCCGTATATGGATGTTCAAGACCACGATGCTTACGACGACGGGTTGGTGAACATGATTTATGATGCGGCGGGGCCTAGTTTCAATCCTGACAATTATGATGCGGCGGGACCTAGTTTCAATCCGGACAATTATGATGCAGCTGAGGAGGCACCGAATGCCGATGCTGTAAAGTTTATGGAGTTGCTTGAGAATGCAAGGACTCCACTATATCCTGGTTGTGAGGATCATTCACCATTGGAGGTGGTTACAAGATTATTGAGCATCAAGTCCGATTTTAACATGTCGCAAGAATGCTATAATCGACTGCTCGATTTGATTATAGAGATCTTGTCCGAGGGTGCAAAGTTGCCTAAAGACTTCTATCGATCTAAGAGGATGGTGAGATCGCTTTGGATGGGATATGAGAAAATCGATGCATGTCGCAACGGGTGCATGTTGTACTACAAAGACAAGGATGAAGATGCGTGCAGATTCTGTGGTGCTGATCGCTACAAGGCCACTGTTAGAGGAAAGTCTGTCGGTGCAAGGAAGCCTACCGATTCGATGCACTACTTGCCTTTGACGCCGCGGTTGCAGCGGTTGTTTATGGTTAAGGAGACTGCAGAAAACATGAGTTGGCACAGGCGAAAACAGATTGAAGGAGTATTGGATCATCCATCCGATGGAGAAGCATGGAAGCACTTTGATCGAGAGTATCCATATTTTGCCGAGGAAGCACGTAATGTCAGATTGGGGTTCTGCTCTGATGGTTTTACCCCATTCGGACTTTCGGGCTCCCAGTATTCGTATTGGCCTGTGATCGTCACTCCGTACAATCTACCGCCTTGGATGTGCATGAAGACTCCGTATATGTTCCTAACCGTTATTATCCCGGGTCCGAACAATCCGAAGAGGAATATCGATGTGTATTTACAGCCTTTGATAGATGAGTTGAATCAGCTGTGGGAAGTCGGTGCCAACACGTACGATGTTTCTAGAAAGCAGAATTTTCAGATGAGGGCAGCACTTATGTGGACCATCAACGACTTTCCGGCCTATGGAATGTTATCGGGATGGAGCACCCATGGTCGTCTCTCATGTCCGTATTGCATGGACCGTTCTCAGGCTTTCCGTTTGAAACACGGAGGCAAACCGTGCTTCTTCGATTGTCATCGACAATTTTTGCCGAAGGATCATCCGTACCGGAGGAATCGGAATTCTTTTCGTGCGGAAGTTGTGGAGAAGGCCAATCCACCGCCAAGGTGGCCCGGATGCACGATATGGGAAGAGGTAAAAGATTTACCAAGTGCTATCCAAGAGCCTGCTAAGGGGTACAAGTGTGACGGATTTGGTCGCACCCATAACTGGACGAAGAGGAGTATATTCTGGGATCTGCCATATTGGAGCACCAATCTGATCAGACATAACCTTGATGTCATGCATATCGAGAAGAATGTGTTTGATAACATAATTAATACTGTAATGGATGTAAAGGGGAAGACGAAAGATAATCCAAAGGCGAGGTTGGACTTAGAAGACATATGTAGACGTCCTGCATTGCATTTGATAGAGGAGGAGAATGGAAAGTTAAAGCAACCTAAGTCAGTTTTCTCACTGGATAAAGAGGATAAAGGTAGACTTTGTAGGTGGATTCAGGGTCTAAAATTTCCAGACGGGTGCGTGTCGAACTTGAAAAGATGTGTCGACTTCAAGGAGAACAAACTAGTAGGTATGAAGAGCCACGATTGTCACGTATTCATGGAGAGGTTAATTCCGATTGCATTTCGGGAATTCTTACCGCAGGTCGTTTGGGACCCATTGACAGAGCTAAGCATATTCTTCAGAGATCTTTGTTGTACTAAGTTGCTCGTCGATCGTCTAGAAAAGCAAGAGAGGGACATTGCGGTAACACTATGTAAGCTCGAGAAGGTGTTTCCTCCTGGATTCTTCGACTCTATGGAGCATTTGCCAATTTATCTTTCCTATGAGGCACGTGTTGGTGGTCCTGTCGGTTATCGGTGGATGTACCCCTTCGAGCGCCATCTGAATCACCTAAAGAGAAAGGTGAAAAATAAGGCACGGGTTGAAGGCTCTATTTATGAAGCTTATGTTCTCGAGGAGATTACAAACTTTTGCTCGACGTATTTCAAACCGCATATTGCTACTAATAGGACGAAAGCTCCCAGAAACGACGACGCATATCAGGAATCTAATGATGCAATACTCAAAGTATTCAATGCATCCGGAAAGCCCTCGGAAAAAATGAAGAAGAGATATTTGAATGACGATGAGCTAAGGGCTGCTCAATTGTATATATTACTCAATTGCGACGAGGATGAAGTGGAGAAGCTAGAGGGGTAAGTAATTAATACGTCTACGTTTACATAATCTCAATATAATAGTATAAGATACTATTATGCTACTAATCAGCAGTTGCTTCATTGTTTTTCAGCACATATAATGATGAGTTGAGGTCGGTTAGACCCTACATAACAGACGAAGAAGTAGAACAAGATATGAGATGCCATTTTCCTTCTTGGTTGAGCGCATATGTAAGATGCTTGGTAATTACTTTTTATTTCTGCACTTGCAAAACAAATAACTTACTATCGCTACTTTGGTATTTAGGTCGATCGTCTAATATCACCAGAGACTGAATCTATTAGGACTCTAGCCAAGGGACCAATTACTGCCGTAAAAATATGGCCAAGTTTCTGTGTGAATGGGTTCAGGTTCAAGTCAACAAATGCTCCTATCAGAGACAGCTTTCTGGATCTTGATTCCACAAAAAACAGTGGTTTGTGTATCAAATCTTCAAACTACAAAGACGTCAATCCGGGCAATGATTTTTTTGGCATCTTACGAGAGATTGTGGAGTTGACATATAATTATGGCCCAGAACCTGCTAATATCGTGCTATTCAGGTGTGAATGGTTCGATCCGATTCAAGATCAAGGTTGGAAAATTGACAAGCATGGCCTTGTGGATATAAACTACAAGCGTAGATATCAAGGCTACGAACCATTTGTCCTATCAAGTCAGGCTCAGCTCGTGTACTTCACAACTTATCCTAGACGGGGGACAGCGAGGTCGGATTGGTGGGCAGTATGCAAGACTAAAGCTAGAAATACCTTTGACATTGACGAAATAGCTTATCAGGAGGACGACCTACCTCTTGTAACAAATACTGTAGATGTGGACTCAACGGAAGTTACTCATTACACGAGTAATAATGTAGAAAATGTAGAATTATCCGAAGAGGACGACGAAGTAGATGAAAGTGAAGACGAGGAAGAGGAAAAGCAGGACGAGGAAGGCGAACAAGATGAATTTTCTGAAGATGATTGAAAATATAAAATATTGGACATACATCGTTTATTATTATTTTCTAATATTTACAAATAAAAAAAAAATACTTACTAATTCTTTTCTTATTAATTTGAATGAATAAACACTTTGATCCAATGGTATAATTTCATATCCACAATCTGATTAGTATGATTGTGTGGCTAACAAACATTCCCAGCCACTTAAAGAACTCAAACCCTAATCGTTTCACATTCCTCTTATAACATCTTCAAAATTCAACACTTTTCAAAATTCTTCTTTTAATTCAAAAGACTCAAAATTACTTTGTCTATGAAATTGTTGTAGGAGATGGAAAGCCTCCCTCCAATCCTTTTCTATATGAACTGCTCACACCTTCGGTCATTTTCTCCAAACATTCTTCTACTTCTGCAAACTTCCAGCCAAAATTCTCACGCAATTGACCATGATAAGACATCAACAAAGAAGATTGCTGGCGAATGGAGTATTCCTGCCTCTCCAGCAAGTTTGCTCCCGATGTTCCTTAGACTGAGAGAGCAACACTATGAGTTGAAGACAGACACCAATGAGCACTTCAAAAGGCTGGTTGCTAATAACGGAGAAGATGAATTAAGAGACTTGTTGCTGCAGGTGGAACCACCGATGGGCATGTATGAAATTTTTTTGAATGTCCTGAAGACTATCCAAGATGACAATGCTGCCAAGCCTCCTTCTGTGATCGTGGTGACTAATAGTAGCTCAGAAATTTGATCCATATCCAACTGGTGCTACTATTAGTTAAAACTTCTTATGTTTCGTCCAAAAAAAAACTTCTGCTTATGTTTTTATTTCCTGTTTTTAGATGCTAATGAACAATTTGGCTTTCTTTACTATGGCCGATGAATTAACTTGGCCTATTTTGTAATGCCAATGAATTTTTTTGTTAATTTTCTCTTAATATAAAATCGGATTTAAGTTATTTATTTCTTCTTTAGGTTCGTCATTATTTTTGGAAGTTAATTATCATTACAGTAAGGCTCAATATGTAAAATAATTCGAAGAAACTAGCTCATGTTGGACTTAAAACAGTTAAAGAAGTTAACTATGCACCACAATTGATGGACTTAAAAATCTGAAATTTGACACCAACCTTGCCTATGCTCTGGAACAATGCTCAGGAAACAAATTTGAAGAAACTTGCTCATGTTCATGGACTTAAAACTTGAAATTTGACACCAGCTAAAGAAGTAAAATATGCACTTTTACGCACTTTTATGCACTGTTCATGGACTCGTAAATCAGAAAATTTTCACAAAATTTGTTCATGTTCTAGAATAAATACTCTGGAAATAGCCATAAACCATGCTCAATATCTCGATATGTTAAGTCTGGACACTTTTGTATGCACATCGAAAAATCTGGAAAACTTATTTACTTACAAAACTTGTAATCTCAAACCAGAAAACTTCATAAACCTAGAAATTGTCCGAAACCTTGTTGATGTTCTAAATCATTAATAATCAAATCAATCTTCTAATCATCAAACCATTTCAGAAGTCAGAATAAAACCATGAACAATGTACTTAGTCGAACAGATTCTCTTAATTGCATTCAAATTAACATTTTAATTACAACTATAAAAACAACTCCAACTAAAACAAACTAAGAACATATTGAACTGCTATTTAAAGAATATTTATCAGATGAATCAAGACTGCTTGTTGAAGAGATTCTTCCTTCAACAACGTTTTGATTTTGTAGGTATGACTTCCAAGCTTCAGCAGCCTCTTCTTTTGATTTGAAAGATTTGTACACGCTTCCAATGAAATCATTACCATGATCTGCACATTCTTCCCAAGTTCCATAAAATACAGGTTTATGTCCTCTGATAACAACATAGAACTTCTTCATTGCTTCATTATTTGATCGAAAATCTCTATCCATTGTTGGCTCATAGTTCATTCCATCAAAGTAAGAAAAAAAAAACTCAGCTACAGCCTCATCCTCGCTCCTGAAACACATGTATAAGTTGCCTTTAAAACCATTCACGTTTTGTGAACAATCTTCCCATGAAGTGTAAATTCCAGACCTCACATCTCTAAAAACAACGTAATAAATTTTTTTCCTCTCCATAGCTAATCAAGAACAAAGAAATGGCTGCAAAAAAATGGAGCTCCTGGTTAGAAGACTAAACGTCGAACAAACAGAGGAAGGAACAAAGTAATGAACAAAGTAATGGTTACAAAAATAAATATGGAACGGACAAACAGAGGAAGGAAGACTAAACGTTTAGAATATTTTCTGGTTAGAATTATTTAATTGTGTTGGAACTCTTCTGGTTAGAAGTAATTAATTATGTTGGAACTCTAACACATTAATGATAACAGATAAGTAAAAATTCAAATTTTAAACCTAACACATTAATGATGACAGATAATATGGGACAAGAAAATTTTATGGCATAAGAGAGAATTAAAATATTCACAAAATATACCAAATCTACTCTCTCTGGGTCATAGGCACCCGGTCCGTGGGTTTGAAATTCTCCCGTAAAGTAAGTGGCTGTAGTCGTATGATCAATGGAAGCAATGCAAAAGATCAGCAACACAAAGCCCATGTTCAAAATTAGAGCTTGTTTAAAAAAGGAAAGTAATTTATTTTTTTGTTCTGATGACTTAAAATAAATTGGTTCACAAATAAAAGAAAATTAGAAGAAAAAATAGTTCTTGTAAACTAATGTGAACGAAACAAGCAATATGAAAGAACATCTAATTCTTTCATTAATGCATATTATAGTAATTGGGTTCATTTAAACAATCTAAATATTGGATGAAGCAATGAGATGGTCTCCGTAAGGATGTGCCGAAACTTAAGTGATTGGGGCTTTATGATCAGGGGTGATACCGTGACGTCAAGGTGCTAATCGGACCGGACAGGACCAGACCATCTCAGGCCCAGAGTTGATTGAGCTTGATTGGGTTTAGGCCGGACCGGACTTGGCCTGAAGATGAGACAGGTCGGTCCCTTTCGGACCGTAGGTTTGGAAGACCAAATCCAGTTCGAACCCAAACGTGTGTCGGACCTGATCGGGCCGGATCCGGATTGGTCTGAGTTGGATAAAAAAAAAACTTAGGAAATCATAAATTGAAGAAAGGAAATAATAAAATTTTATTAATTTGATTAAATTTAAAATTTTGATATTTTTTTATAAACATAAATAAATGAAACTAAAAAAAAGTATTTAAATTTTTTTGATATAACATTTTCAAGTCTACCGTCTTCGGTCTTTTGTCCAATTTATTGTTCCGCTCCTCATCATCCAGCAGGGTCGTTTATAGTTAGCGACTGAAAGTCAAGTTCATTAATTTATGTACTTTCATCTTTTAAATGTTGTGTGTAAACCCCCTGATTTCAGAATTTTATTGGGATTTTTCGGGAATTTTTGCTAATTAAAAATAAGGTAATTTTGGCTTTTAAATAAAATAAATGTTTTTAAAATATATTAAAATATTATGAAAATAATATTTTTGGGTGTAAAATAAAATATTGGACTTATGATAATTTTTCTGGAATTTATTGGACCACGAAAATATTTTTAAAAGCCAAAAAACTATTTTTTAAAAATAAAATTAAATAAACCGGGTTGAACCGGGTTCAAACCGGCTGAACCGGGCTGAACCCGGTCCAACCGAACCGGAGCGGACCGCTCAGCTAGCGGGTCGGGCCGGGTCTGCCCAAACCCGCACCCGCCTCCGACCTGACCCGTTTCCTCTCCCCCACGACCCAGCTCCTCCCCCTCTTTCTACACCGCCCAGCTCGGCCACGCGCCGCCTCGCCCTGCCACGCGCCCCCGCCCGCGTCTTCAGGCCTCTCCGCCCGCCCCGCTCCGCTCCGTCCGGCCACGACCCCCCTCCTCCACCTATATAAACACCCAACAGCCCCTCTTCTCTGTCCAGAATCCCCCCCCCCCCCCCCCCCCGCCGGAAACCTTGACCCGACCACCGCTCGACCTCCTCCCCGATCCACCTCCTCCTCCCAGCCACCCTCGTCTCACCGCTCTCCTCCGCCGCCCCTGTCCATAACCCCCCCCTGCAGAGCCGGCCGGCCAACTCCACTTCTCCCCTCGCCGCAGCCTCGCCGTGCAACGCCGACGAGCCGACGACACAGCCCGAACATGCGCCGCCTCCCCGCGCACCACCGCACCGCCCTCGCCAGTGCCACCCCCAGCCTCCCTCTGCCACAGCTCCGGCCAACAGGGCCTAGCCCTAACCCTAACCCTAGACACGACTCAAACTAGGACACGACTCGGACACGGAGAAACTCGGTTTCTGGAGCCCTATTCAGGTACCCATTTCTCTCTGCTCGTTGACCCATTTTTGATTCCGTCTGTTGTATCGCGAACCCTGCGTGACCCTCTCGGTGTCCGTGCAACCCGCTCGGTGCATCACGTCCTGTGGCGATCGTGAACCGCGATCCAAAAACAGAAAAAATAACGCCCTGATTCACCCAAGAACCGAGTTCGCCCCGCCAAACGGGACGACTTGGTCGCGTGTGGTCTGCACCGATACGTGCGCGCCGTCGATACAGACATGTAGGATTTTGCAGAAGTTGATTCGGATGTGCGTGCACACCGGAATCAACGCGTATCCGCGGACACCGTCCCGTATCCGTCAGTTCTGGAACGCGTCGTAACTTTGTGTACACACGTCAGATCGAAACGAAACTTGTGCCATCGGACTCGTAGTGATACGCTGGTCCTGTGACCCAAGTTTGGTTTGATTCTGAGAATGTTGACAAAATCGGGTATCGTGGGCCCCACAGGCTCCACTTGACGGGCGATTTTGTGATCGGCTCATCGAAATCCAATTCTGGAAGTTCCGTTGGATTCGTATCATTGTTCTGGACCTGTTGACACTAAGTTTGATAAATTTGGAGAACTTTGTCCCTGACACATTTTTCGGTACGAAGCGGGCCACATGTGGACCCCGCTTGACCTGAAATTGTTATTTTTGCCCTTGTCTCCAAATTGGACTCAAGGACAAGCGTTTCTAGCTATTTGATATTTTCTGAATCTGATGGTAATGTTTGTTTCAGCATCCGGAGACGTTCTTAGAGATTTCACGACTACCAGAGCCACAGTTGAAAACCAAACACCAGGCAAGTGTACCTTGCCAACTCGCAGTGATTCCTGTTATAGTACTTGCTTGAGTTCTTTGTACATACATATATAATCTTGATGTAACTGTTCAAACTAGGACCGAATGACTTTACTTAGCGTCCGATTAATAGTCGGGTGCCAATCCCGTGCGCGGAGTTGTGTAAAGTCACATAGACATGGATACCATGACCCTGTACTTCTCGTACTTGTCTTATCAAGTACAACATAGCCCAGGATACTTGACACTATTTATGAGACAGAATCTTCCTGAGATAGTCATGGTGATTCTGTGTAGGATACAGGTTTTATGACATAGACATTATATTCATAGACATTGGATTCATAGCTATCATAAGACTTGCTGCATTAGTTATAATCGTGCGTGACATGGACATGAGGCATCGTGGACATGAGACGTGTGATTTCATTGGTTGGGGAGAGACACACAGGCTACAGGCTCCCCGACACAGAGCTTGTAGTGGCTGCTGGCTGAGTTTATTGAAGCTACCGGCTCCCCGACACAGAGCATGTAGTGGCTTCTGGCTGAGTTTATTGATGCTCTCAACTTGCATATCACATAGTTGGTTACATAGTTTACCCTCTTGTTTATTTATTGCTGCACTATACTTATTTGGCATGAGTTATGTTGTACCTTGCTATGTCCCCTAAGGACCTAGATTTGGATTATGTCCCCAGGTATAGCCGAAGAGATCTACCCCGAGGTGTACGGAATAAGAGCACTTCTCGGAACAGTACCAGAACCTGAGGACGAGATAGTGCCAGAGGACTTCTCCTGAGTATTGGCTTTATATACTCAGTTATTTCTATTTCCAGATACTTTATTTCATGTCTATTTGCTTTAATGTATCAGACTTGTTCTCGGATTGTTCTCTGAGACACTTTTATTGAGATTTGTTAGTTTATTCTATTTGCATTATTCTGGCATTTGATCTGTGATTATCTGTTGTGGATGAGATTAATATAGACTGTGACTTGTAACATTGGACCTATTTATTGTTGTACTACAGCTTAAGTATGCCCTGATGGATCCATTAAATTGGGTTTGTCCATCGGTGCGTACTGCTTGCCATTGCCACGTGTCCAGTCCCTCGGTATTTTGGGACTGGGTCGTAACATGGTTTTTGTGGTGGCCCATGCAGGTCAACGACTAAATTGTTCGGTTTCAACTTAGGGACCGAACAGGCCTGCAATAAGAATAGGATAAGTTTTTAGGATCTCATCCACTTGCGTTAATCGTTCTTGATCTCTATATATCGACTTCAAAAATAATTTACTTGCATCCTGCCTTGATTCTTCTGTACGCTTCTTAAAGTTTATTTTGGATGCAGGACAATGGATTCACAAGAGTGCGACGAGACTCCCGCAGGAGCACCACAAGTTATAGGTGTCACCTATGACGACGAATTGACACCAGTCGGTGGAGTTCAATCAGTTCAACAGAGCCATCAGGCAGGTCAACCTACCTCAAGACTCCGGCGTAATGACATCCCACCTCCGCCGCTGTTCGTTCCACCAACGCCCGTATTCCCACAAGGGCAGCCAATTGATGGGCAGCAGATATTCCAAATGATCTACGCGATGATGCAAACCCAGCAACAAGTCCAACACGAGGCTCAGCGTCGCGAGGGTGACTTCTTGAGGAGCAGCTTAGTAACTGCACTGGAGCAGGCCAACCTACCAGCTCGACGGCCATCGACGGGCTCTATCACTGACTTTCGCCAACTGAAGCTCCGCACCTTTTCTGGCAAGGAAGAGCCCACAGAAGTTCATGAATGGCTCACCAACATTCGGCATCAATTAGAAGCAGCTGAGCTTCCACGGGAACGTTGGATGACTGCCGTCAGAATGCAATTGACAGGCAATGTGCATCACTGGTGGTTATCTGAGGAGGCACGACTCGGACCAGACTGAGTCACTTGGGAGGAGTTCTCCAGACTCTTCCAGGAGATGTACATTCCAGCTATCGCTCGATCAGAACTTTGGGACAAGTTCAATCGCCTCACTCAGGATGCTATGATGGTGGAAGAGTACAACGCGAAATTCATTTGTCTGAGTCGCTTCGCCCCAACCCTGATCCCGACAGAAGAAGAGAAGGCTGAGAAGTTCTTTGACGGACTGAACTTCGATATATAGAGACTCATCGGATCTGTCTCACCTACCTCTTACTCGGACGTTCTCGCTGCAGCCCGACGCATGGAATGCGTCACCAGGAGAGAGTCCCGCCTCAAGCGGCCAATCACATCAGCACCAGACAAAGCACCATAGGGAGAATCTGCAAAGAGATCTCACACGAAATAGCCACCCAGGGCATCTTCGCAGACCCTTCCTACTTGTCACTACTGCGACAAGATAGGTCATGTTGAGAAGGACTGCAGACGCAAGTTAGGATTATGCTTGATTTGCGGAACCAATCAACACTTAGCCAATGATTGTCCTCAGCATCGAGATGGAGCAACAATGGTAAACCGTCAAGCTTTACCAGCACCGAGGCCACCTTTGGCACCTCAAGCAGCACTCTTCCAGCAGGCCCAGCAACAGCAGAGGGTACCACCACAAGGACGCGGACAAGCTTATGCGATGAAGGTAGAGGTCGCGCAGACTCTTGGAGTAGCTAATGCGCGTAAGTGATTCGTAGCTACCATTTATAGTATTATTTTAGCTCGTACCTATTGGTTTGTGACCTCAGCCCCAACCTAGTAATTTGGAACTTGTTAATAATAACCTGGTTTTTCTAAAAAATTGTTGTTTTCTTGCTTTAATTAGATTTTCTTTACTCTGGAAAGTGCATAACTTTCATTCTTAGGAAAACGATATTTTCCTAAGTGTCTTGTGATGTGTTTCGAACAATGCTTGCGACCGTGTCATCTCTGTTGATCGATTATTCTTTGATTGCGAGGATGCAATCCTCTTTAGGGGGATAGATTGTAAACCCCCTGATTTTTTAAGATTTTTAAAACGTATTTTTCAGAATGTTTCTAGGATTTTTCGGAAATTTTTGCTAATTAAAAACAAGGTATTTTTGGCTTTTAAATAAATTAAATGTTTTTAAAATATATTAAAATATTATAAAAATAATATTTTTGGGTGTAAAATAAAATATTGGACTTAGGATAATTTTTCTGGAATTTATTGGACCCCGAAAACATTTTTAAAAGCCCAAAAACTATTTTTTTAAAATAAAATTAAATAAACCGAGTTGAACCGGGTTCAAACCGGCTGAACCGGGCTGAACCCGGTCCAACCGAACCGGACCGCTCAGCTAGCGGGTAGGGCCGGGTCTGCCCAAACCCGCACCCGCCTCCGACCCGACCCGTTTCCTCTCCCCCACGACCCAGCTCCTCCCCAGCTTTCTACGCCGCCCAGCTTGGCCACGCGCCGCCTCGACCGGCCACTTGCCCCCGCCCGCGTCTTCCGACCGCTATGCCCGCCCCGCTCCGCTCCGTCCGGCCACGACCCCCCTCCTCCGCCTATATAAACACCCAACAGCCCCTCTTCTCAGTCCAGAATCCCCCCCCCCGCCGGAAACCTCGACCCGACCACCGCTCGACCTCCTCCCCGATCCACCTCCTCCTCCCAGCCACCCTCGCCTCACCGCTCTCCTCCGCCGTCCCCGTCCAGAACAAACCCCCCCCCCCCCGCAGAGCCAGCCGGCCAACTCCACTTCTCCCCTCGCCGCAGCCTCGCCGTGCAGCGCCGACGAGCAGACGACACAGCCCGAGCCTGCGCCGCCTCCCGGCGCGCCACCGCACCGCCCTCGCCAGTGCCACCCCCAGCCTCCCTCCGCCACAGCTCCGGCCAACAGGGCCTAGCCCTAACCCTAACCCTAACCTTACACACGACTCGGACTCGGATACGACTCGGACAGGAGAAACTCGGTTTCTCGAGCCCTGTTCAGGTACCCATTTCTCTCTGTTCGTTGACCCATTTTCGATTCCGTCTATTGTATCGCGAACCCTGCGTGACCCTCTCGGTGCCCGTGCAACCCGCTCGGTGCATCGCGTCCTGTAGCGATCGTGAACCGCGATCCAAAAATAGGAAAAACAACGCCCTGATTCACCCCGGAACCGAGTCCGCCCCGACAAACGGGACGACTTGGTCGCGTGCGGTCTTCACCGATACATGCGTACCGTCGATACGGATGTGCAGGATTTCTCAGAAGTTGATTAGGATGTGCGTGCACACCGGAATCAACGCGCATCCGCGGACACCGTCCCGTATCCGTCAGTTCTGGAATGTGTCGTAACTTTGTGTACACACGTCGGATCGAAACGAAGCTTGCTCCATCAGACTCGTAGCGATACGCTGGTCCTGTGACCCAAGTTTGGTTTGATTCTGAGAACGTTGACAAAATCGCGTATCGTGGGCCCTACAAGCTCTACTTGACGGGCGATAGTTCTGTTGGGTTCGTATCATCGTTCTAGACCTGTTAACACTAAGTTTGATGAATTTGGAGAACTTTGTCCCTGACACATTTTTCGGTGCGAAGCGGGCCACATGTGGACCCCGCTTTGACCCAAAATTGTCATTTTTGCCCTTGTCTCTAAATTGGACTGAAGGACAGGCGTTTCTAGCTATTTGATATTTTTTGAATCTGATGGTAATGTTTGTTTCAGCATCCGGAGACGTTCCTGGAGATTTCACGACTACCAGAGCCATAGTTGAAAACCAAACACCAGGTAAGTATACCTTGCCAACTCGCAGTGATTTCTGTTATAGTATTTGCTTGAGTTCTTTGTACATACATATATAATCTTGATGTAACTGTTCAACCCAGGACCGAGTGACTTTACTTAGCGTCCGATTAATAGTCGGGTGCCAACCCCGTGCGCGGAGTTGTGTAAAGTCACATAGACATGGATACTAAGATCCTGTACTTCTCGTACTTGTCTTATCAAGTACAACATAGCCCAGGATACTTGACACTATTCATGAGACAAAATCTTTCTGAGATATTCATGGTGATTCTGTGTAGGATACAGGTTTTATGACATAGACATTATATTCATAGACATTGGATTCATAGCTATCATAAGACTTGCTGCATTAGTTATAATCGTGCGTGACATGGACATGAGGCATCGTGGACATGAGACGTGTGATTTCATTGGGTGGGGAGAGACACACAGGCTACAGGCTGATTTCATATATATAATACATAGTAAATTTCATAGTAAAATTCATAGTTATTGCTGCTACCCGGCTCCCCGACACAGAGCTTGTAGTGGCTTCAGCCCGAGTTCTAGTGATGCTCTCAACTTGCATATCACATAGTTGGTTACATAGTTTACCCTCTTGTTTATTTATTGCTGCACTGTACTTATTTGGCATGAGTTATGTTATACCTTTCTATGTCCCCTGAGGACCTGGATTTGGATTATGTCTCCAGGTATAGCCGAAGAGATCTACCCCGAGGTGTACGGAATAGGAGCACTTCTCGCAACAGTACCAGAACCTGAGGATGAGATCGTGCCAGAGGACTTCTCCTGAGTATTGGCTTTATATACTCTGTTATTTCCATTTTCAGATACTTTATTTCATGTCTATTTGCTTTAATGTATCATACTTGTTCTCGGATTATTCCCCGAGACACTTTTATTGAGATTTGTTAGTTTATTCTATTTGCATTATTCTGGCATTTGATCTGTGATTATCTGTTGTGGATGAAATTAGTATAGACTGTGACTTGTAACATTGGACATATTTATTGTTGTACTACAGCTTAAGTATGCCATGATGGATCCATTAAATTGGATTTGTCCATCGGTGCGTACTGTTGGCCATTGCCACGTGTCCAGTCCCTCGGTATTTTGGGACTGGGGTGTGAGATTGTGTCTTTTTTTTTGACGAATCTAATCTTGAACACAAACTTCCAAAATATATATCTTGCAACATTTTGCTCCTCCCCTTGTTAAAATTCTTGAACATGCATTAAAATAAGATTTTGATGCTACCGAGGACACCGAGGCCATTAGAAGATCACATGCTAAATGAGAAAGTATATAATATTTTTTCGTGTCCTTTTCGACCATTCTAAAATTAAAAAATATAATCCATAATCATCATCTTCTTCATCATAAGAATTTTGTTACGACAACAATTCTTGAGTTGATAGGGTAGATTGTATTTGTTTCTTCCTTTGTATTATATTCTTAGCATGAGATAACTTAGACAATAAATCAGAGCTACTTCTACCTTGAGTGGTTGTACCTTATCGGCTCGATATAATTTTTTCTTCATAAAAAGTAGTTAGAGTATCTAAATATTCTTTAATTTCTAATTTTAAGCTACTTACCTCAACATTCATATTATCATGATAATCGTCTAACAATATAAATACACAACTAATTGATTTTAGGACCAAACACTGAAGTTAAACAATATAAAAGAGGTATTTGACGCCATTAATTTAGAAGTTTTAATTCCATTTTAGAAATAATATAATCAAAATCAGGAGCATTTATATATTTTGCCATTAAATGAGACATGAATAATTTTTTTTAAAACTAAAGAACAAGTTGGATAATAAACAACGGATAAAATACATGTAACTTTGTAAAATAATTATAAAAATTCCTAAATTCAAGTAGCAACTAATCAATCATTCTCAGTTATTTGGTAATCAAAATTTGGATTAACAATACTATAGTGTAATAATATCTCTAAATTTAATACAAGATTTTAATGCCAAATAAGTAGAATTTTATCTATATGATGCATTCTTAACAAATGTCAAACCATAATGTGCACATATATTTTAAGCACTTGTTGCTTACTTGCAAAAGTGTTCAAACCAGTTAAGCATGATATAATATTTCCAAATTTTTCTTGAAAAAAATTGAAAGAATTTGTGTACAATTAAATTAACAATATGAAAAGTACAGCTTACATTAAAATGTCGTCCATCTAGTACACGCGTAAATTGAGATTTTAAATTATTATTACAAGAAGTTATTACTAACATTATCAAAAGAAACTAAAAAAACTTATTGTGAATATCATATTCACGTAAAACTTGCATCAGAGCTCCACCAATTGCAAAGCCAATATGTGAAAATCCCAACAGTCATAGACAAATAATTTATTTTTACAAAATCTATTTTGCATCTAAATAATGTGTTGTGATATAACAAAAGGGTAATTATTTTTACTCGTCCATATATCATAAGTTAAAAAAAAAAATTACTAACATTTATAAAACTTTCTTTTTAAGATGCATTTTCTTTTTCAAAACTTTTGACAGCGTCTACTCTAGTAGTATATTTAGAAACTTTAGTAAAATAAGGATTAAGAGTAGAGCTTGCATACTCATAATATGATTCACTCTAACAAAATATAAAATATTGATCATCATAAATAATATATTTTATTATCTAGGTTTCGTTACAAGAAGTAGAATAAGTAAAGTTTCCTACAGAAGCTCCTTGAGGACCGATGTTTAATCGTATTTGTCTAACATGTAATGTCTTTGCCAAAATAACTTTCGTAGTATCACTTCAAAGTGTCTGTACTACCATTTTTATATTATGACCTATCATATTCCATAACCAGCTGGTTGTTGTTCAAGCCACCCGTCGTTGACATATGATATGTCAGCCAGCTGCCCTACTTGGTCGTCGCTAAGCTTCTTCTCCCAAGGCACCCTGATTGAAGTATCCGACCCTGGTCCTGAGCAACCGTGTTCTGCAAAAGTTGTATATTCCCTGCATGCATGCGCACACAATTATATATAGTTACACTGATCGAAAGCTTGGCCCAGAGTCATTCTTATTTCAAAAGTAAGTGCAACTTAGGTTAGCTATTTCTATATTTTATAGTTATTATACCGCTCGATTTTATTTTAAACTAATTACACGGACTGTTTCTACGTTTTATATTTTCTATAAAAAATTATAATACGAAAAATCTTTATTTCAAAAATAAAACATAAAGGTCGAGCTCGAGTGACCCTTGTAGTTACCGGAGAGAGGCATAAGAGCCCTGACTGGATGGCGGAAGATCGTTGGATCGAGTCACGTGACCTATTATTCCTTCCATTTATAAATGGTGAGAGTTAAAAGCAGTGGGTCCAAAAGACATACCGAACAACTCAATAAAAAAATAAAAAAAAATAAATAAATAAATAAATAAAATATAAAGTAGAAAGGTAGTCCGTGTAATTATTTTCAAAATAAGAATATTGAAACTAACTCCACCCCACCCCACCCCACCCCACCTCATCTCTGTATGGCAGCGGTAGCAGTGACGCCGACGCTGACGCGCACAAAGAGAGAGAGAGGGAAGGGGTGTAAGGAAGGGGGCTGCTGCTGCGGGGGTGGTGCAGTTGGAGGCGCGGGTAGGGTGCAGCTGCAGAGGTAGGGGCCGCCGAGAAGGGTTGGTGTGGGGAAGAGGAATTACTTTGTTTTTTTTAGGATAGTAAGTTGAAAATATTCAATTGTTGATTGTGCATGTCAAGTTGTCGAATAAAAAGATTTAGGATATCGAGTTGAAAAATAGAAATAGATAAAAATATTAAATTAAAATTTTGCCTAATAATTGTTACACAAAGAAACATTTAAAATAATGAACCACTGCATATATATATATATATATATATATATATATATATATATAGAGAGAGAGAGAGAGAGAGAGAGAGAGAGAGAGCTGTAGGATGGCTGCCAATTTTTTTTTGGGAGGGTTTAGTATGTACAATTACTGTGATAGTAGTTAAGTAATATGTCCACTGACCGTAAACGATAAGAAATAAAATGTTCCATGTAACTTTTCCATCCGTAAACGGTAAGATGTAAGATATGGTCGAGAAATTAATTTTTGTAATGATATTGTTTTCTCTTTTAGTATATTAAGTGGCAATGAAGATTCTATTTAAGAAAGAAAGAGGCACATTTATGTGATATGGCAATTTTTAATATATGCAGAATATTAGTAAAGTATATTAGGCTTGGTCAGAAATATTATCCATATTTTTGACACCCTACTAGCATCCTTTTTAAAATAATAATAAAAAAATGTACGTTATATGCATACAAATATATAACATCCACCTTACTAAATCAATTCTAAATCCAGAGGACTAGGCTGTAGTTGTTCCAAAAAAAAAAAAAAATACTTTTTAGCTTAAAATTTTGCTTCCGTCCTTGTATATATAGTTGGCATAAAATATTCTGCTTATGTATAAATAGCTTACCCGCCATTAGCGGAATTCCAGCTGTTCCAGCCCGCCGGGGAAACGATATTATCCATGTAAGTTTGGTAGAACAAGACCCTCGCGTAGCTTCTCCATGCTCTTCCTAGATACGTCTTGCCATCTCCTGTCAAAACGCAGTTCTTGAACACGAAACCGGACTTATCATTGGCGCCGTCCGCCCCTTGTGCCGTGACGTAGCCTACGCCAATCGACGTCGCAACAGTTGATATCCTGCAGCCCTGCTCAATACATAAACGATACTATAATTAGAAGCGGATCAGTACTTATGAGCAAGAGGCATGCAGTTAGAATAGTTTTTTCTAGGGTTAGCTAGCTAGGAGAATATGAGAGCGGATCCGCAGTCCGGTTCTATTTTTTGTTTTTTGCATTAAATAACCCATGCAAATAGGAGGAGGAGGGAGACAGGATCTGCTCTGGGAGAATATATATTCAATGCCGGCTCAGTTTACGTACCTCGTAAATAGATTGTGCAGAGCCGAAAATGAAGTCCACGGAGCCCTCAATGTAGCAGTTCTTGAAGTAGTGTCGGCCTGCTTGATCGGACAAGGTGTCTTGGACTCCTATGAATTTGCAGCCGTACACGGAAGTCATATCCCCTCCTATCAGAGCTGCAACTCCTATCTCCAATTGGGTCGTGCTTAAGTACGTGTTCTGCACATGCACAAATTAACATTTCCAAGTTACTTCTTCTTCTTCTTCTTCTTCTTCTTCTTCTTCATCATCATCATCATCATCATCATCTTATGTAGATCTAGCTAGTGAACTATTCTTGTACCAGCAACAAAAATGTCTTTCATTGAAGTATAGCACTTCCCAAACAAGAATGTAGGCAAATGGATGGTATATAATTAAATACAAAAAAAAAAGTCATGAATAAAACTCTAACACGGGTGTCAAATTGAAACATGAGGTGTGTGCGGGGAGGATGTCTACTAGTGACTCGAACTCACATCTTCCAGAATGCATGCAAAAAATAAGGACCTT
Organism: Iris macrosiphon; assembly: GCA_036927795.1. Lineage (NCBI taxonomy): Eukaryota > Viridiplantae > Streptophyta > Magnoliopsida > Asparagales > Iridaceae > Iris > Iris macrosiphon. The sequence goes on from JAYESA010000005.1 coordinate 31,290,573, forward strand.
AATTCTAGATTAATTAAAAACATGGATAATATAGAAATTAAGAATTAAACCTTGAATTGTATCCCGCTTAGAATGACGTTGTGGGCTTGCGAGACGAAGGTTGCGCTGTCCCATGTGCTCTTAACTAGTTGGTTGTTCGTCGTCAACCCCTCCACCGTGGGGACAAAGACGTGATCACCCCACTGGATGATAGTTCTATTAGCTCCCTCACCCTCCAATATAATGAACCCTTTATTTCCTCCAATATTAATTTTTTCCCTGCAATGAAAGAATATTAATGTTTGCACACATATATTAAAGTAGGATAAAAAGAACTTCACATGTGACAAAAGGCTTATTAGATACAAGCATCCTCCTTCCTAATATTTATAGACGTTAAAGTAAGCTAAAAAATTCTTCATTTTTCCTTTCTTTCATCTTCTTTTATTTATTTATTTATTTATTTATTATTTGGTTTTTAGATACGAGTGTCACAGTTCACTTTCATTTTAATTGAGTTTTACTCAGTCTAGAATTTAAATTCATGCCTACTTAAATTTTAGGCTTAATTGCAACTTGAAACCAACTATCCAAAATGTTTAAATTGACACCCTCAACTTTGTTAGATGCTAACTTACTAAAAAAAAGATCAAAATCTCTCTCTCTCTCTCTCTCTCTCTCTCTCTCTCTCTCTCCGGCCCTTCCTCTCCGGCGTTGGCGTCCGGGGGGACGAGGGGCACAACATAAGCAGCAGCCCTCGGGGGCTGCGGAGGTGGCATGTGGCGCGGTTGGGCTGGCGGGTAGGAGGGATCATCGGGACAGGTAGGGAGGTGGTCGTCGGGGGCGGGTAGGGGAGGGGGAGGGGGGAAGGAAAGGTAGTTTAGGAATAAACAAAATTTTGGATATCAAGTTAAAAATATTAGTTGAAATAGTGTATTAAGTTAGTACCTATAAAAGTCGTCGGTGTCAATTTGAACATTTTGGATTGTTGAGGGTATCAAATTGTAATTAAGCCAAAATTTTAAATCAATGCGTATTTCTCTTCTTTTTTTCCTAGAACTACAACCAATAACTTGGGGGTTCATTTCGTTCTTACTTAGTACTATCATGCAGTTTTTTATGACAGTACTCCATTTCATTTCTTGCTTGGTATTTTTAGTGATGGAGGTTATGTCTCGTTAGGGATGATCTAAAACATTTTAAAGTACAGTACAAAAATCTAAAATGTACTCTCATTTCACACATATAGTATTATATGTTTTGTTTTGCGAAAAACTATAGGAAGAAGGTAAAAAAAAGCTGATGACATGAAAATAATATAATGGATCAGCATACCTATAATAAATTGGCAGCAAACAACAAAGATCATGATGTTAATTATTAAGCTAACTTTGGAAAATGCAGCATGCATATAATAGCTTAACATTTATTTTCCAAAACTATTATAATAACAACATGCATATAGTATTAATAAAATTTTTTTTTCAAGATAGATTATAATAGTATTAATAACAACATATATATAGTATTTTTTTCTTTTCGAAAGCTACTTTAATATAAATTAATAATAACATACATATAATATTTAATTTTTTTTCCATACATTAAAAAAATTTGGACCCTCCTATTCCGTGGGTCCTAAACGGTGCTATGGTTGCCAAGGGCCAAGGGCAAGGACTGGTCCTACGTCTCATGAAAGGCATGCATACCCGCTTTTTTTTCAGATGTCCGACGATACGCACGAGACTTTGTACATGCTGTGTTGCATGTTATTTGGGCCTACTATCCCACACCTCCCCCGCGGTTTGATCTCGAGACCGTCCGCCTAGCCAGGGACGTTATGCCTCTTCTCACTGACCACAATAGCCAGTTGAGTTTGGTAAAACTACTACATTCAACATAAGGAAAATGACCAGAAGATGATATGATTACTCGAAAACCCCGGGGCTAATGTGAATCTTGATCCACTGCTGGTTGAAGTCAGGGATGGAATCGATCGCCTCTTGAATTTTCATGAAATCACCATGCCCTTTGTCATCGACGAAGATAGTCTTCGTGATTTCCTGAGACCCATTGGAGATCTGGAGTATGGAGAGCGAGGAGTAGAGGAAGAGGAAGAGGAAGAGAAGGAAGAAAGAACTAGACAGGTTCAACATTCTGAATTAACAAATGCAACTACAGACACAAATATATATATATATTTCTGAAACTAAATAATTAATAGTTGTGGATAATCTTAAAGATGTGCTTAGACGATCTCTTGGTGCCAGTTCTGTGAAACGCATAAATTATTTCCAAACTTTTCTTGAAGAGTTTAGATCAGAGAATGAATTATACTTCCACAAATAAACATTCTACGAATGGTTTGAAAACGAAAATCTGTATAGTTCCATCCTTAGATATTCTACGAATGGTGTGATACAAATATCAGCTTTAGAATCTTTGCAATTAGAGTTATATTTAAAACGAAAATCTTATACTTCTATCCATAGATATTCTACGAATTGTATGAAACAAATATCAGATTTAGAATCTCTACAATTAGGATATTATTTAAAACTTACCGTTGTTTGTATATATGGTTAACAATATTTTGTGCTAAGTATTGTGTGGAGCATGGGATGTCCCTTCTGTTGAAGACTTACTGAATAGGGCTTTGTTATGCCTACAACCAAATGCTTACAACCCTCCTCCTACAACCGCCACGTGGTTGACCTCTATTGGGACAGAGAGGGAAGAGGTGGGGCTGGGTGGGACCCATAGAGTAGAGGAGAGAGGTTGTAAGAAGGTTGTAATCATTTGGTTGTCAACTTAGCATTTCCCTTATCGTATATGGCAAATTGATTGGCACTCTAAACTTAGAGAAATTATTCAGTAGGACGGACTCACCAAGTGACAGTAGCTAATGATTGTTGAACCCCGTTAAATGGTAGAATGACAGATAATAATATCAAAATATATTTGGTATTCCTATCTTAATGATATTTGCCAATTGTTTCGTAGATTTTTTTTTGTTGATAATACCATGTGTCATTATACGTACTATTGGACAACCTCATCATTCTATGTGGTGAGTTTGTTGGTAACTTTGTTTCGAATTCCTAATCTTTAGGCCCACATTGGAAAGTAAAACTCACTCCGTAGTCCTTATATGACTTTTCTTACTTTGCTCTCTTGTAAGTTATTGTGTGATAACCCTGTGGGCCACACTCGCGCGTTGTCTCCTCCGTCCGTCCTTTCACGGCTTGGTTTGGCACATACAACGAGTGAAAGTACGTGCCCACACCTACAGGTGCCAAATGACGATCCGATTTCTTCTTCGGCTTCAAGTTGAAACTCTAAAATTATTTTGTTGTTCAAACCTTTTCTTTTGACTGTTTCTTCCTGTTTGCCAAGTCAATTCATATCCCTTTTTCATGCCCCGTTATTAGATAACAATTAAGCTGCGACTGCCTATATATGTGTTCTCTTCTTCTAAGTTTATAGCTATTTTTGAGTACCAAAAATGTGGTTATTCTTATCCTCCATTCCATAAGCAAACATATGTCACTCCGTCCATTCTCTTTTGCTACATTTTCTGGGCGAAGTTAATTGTAAACCCTCTGATTTTCATATAGGATTATTTTGGTAATTTGAATTTTTGTATTTATTTATCTTTTTAATTACTAGATTTATTAGATAATTAATTGAACTTTAGAAACCAATTACCATGGTCTTATATCTTGAGTACACCACTAACCTTTTTCTTCCAAGTCCAACTATGCATGCTAGACTTAGACGAGCCAATTTAGGCTTATAACCTGACTATCACTCACAAATTCACATTCCCATGCTTCATTTTGGTCGCACAATGTTCGTGAATTAATTGCGAGAAAATAATATTTAATTACCCTTTTTGTCGTTGCGTATGATTTTAATACGCAACATCAATCTATTTCGTCCAACTAATTTTATATTCATGAGCCTAATTGGACCTACTACGTTTATGATAATTGTGTCGTATTTATTTGAGTTTTCGCATGTGTCACTACTATATTTTCTAGGAATATTTCATAATTAATTAATTATTTTACATGTTGAATAATTATTTATTATATTATTTAATTATTGTTAGATGTTAGTTTTTAGTTTTGGACTTGTGTTAGTGGACCTAACTAGTTTAGATTAGATCCATGGACCAACATTTGTAATTAGTTAGAATTGAGCCCAATTAGAAGCCCATTCATTAGGAGAATAATTAATTAAATTAAACCCATTAGACTAGAACCTTCCCTCCTTAATTATTTCTTCATGAGAGGCCCCAAGAGATATTTTAGACTTTACATGGAAACATGGGGAGGGGGTCAAGTGGCCGGCCTATTAAAAGAGAGGGAAAAAAAAATTCTCTCCACTTTTCATATCAAATATAGATCTAGAATTTCCTTCAACCAAATTCATTCATTCCCACATCAATTTTCTACCAATTTTCTTTCCAATTCCTTCCCTAATCACCATTGGAGGCTAGTAGAGCAAGGATCTAAAAAGAGAAAGCAAGGATCTACAAAGAGGAGCAATGATCTACAAGTTGAAGGCCAATTTTATCAAATTTGAAAGATGCATTGGGAATCCATCTCCAATAGATTACAATTTAGTTTTTCCTCTTTAATTAGGTTATAAATCTATGTTTTAATCATTAGGAACCACTCCATATGATGAGGCTACCCATAGGAATTGAAATTATGTTCATAGGTGGCCTATGGAAGAAGTTATGGTGTGTTTTGTGTCAATTTTGAGAGAATTTCGAGATTGACACATGTTGTGATTGTCAATTGGTCAATTAGACCAAATTGATATGTGTTTGATTGTTTGTGGCTAGTGCCTTGTCCATAATTGGATACGTGTAGGTCGTATCCCAATAATTTGGTGATACGTGTTGATTTGGGGGGGTTTTCCTCCGACACGGGACTTTGTGCATGTCACATTTTGACACGACATATAAATGTGTGTTGGACTATGTATATAATATTTTAGACTTGTTTGTGTTATTCGGGGTACGTTTGGTTGTGTGGTGGACTCGTATCGCAAGCGTATCATAGATCTAGTATGATACGGGTGCGATGCACTCCACGTGTTTGTTGCATTGCATTTCTAGATTTATATTGAATTGATCATAGCTATTGGTAATGTATATATATATATATATATATATATATATATATATATATATATATATATATATATATATATATATATATATGTGTGTGTGTGTGTGTGTGTGTGTGTGTGTGTGTGTGTGTGTGTGTGTGTGTGTGTGTGTTGTATATATATATAAGGTGTATACGTAGATTGATATATAGGTATTGATGGTTATATGTTTATATACATAGAGGTTGTATATATGTATATGTAGATATCTATGTATATGTGTATGTATTTATATTATATTGTATACATAAGTACATGTAACTATATATATATATATATATATATATATATATATATATATATATATATATATATATATATATACTTGTAGGGGTGTGTGTGTAGTATGTTCAAAGAGGGGGAGTCGGGCTCTACAGTATACCTGCAGTGGGCAGTGCAGCATAATTGGGGATAGCAGCAGCATGTGTTGCATCAGTGTGTGAAGCATACAACAAATGACAGGGAGCAACTGAAGTAGAACAGCAGGAACAGCTCGAGGAGGCCATGAGCACTGCAGCCAAGGGAAGAAGCAACAACAGCAACAAGCATTGCAAGGCAGTAACTGCAGAGCTGCAGTAGCTCAATGCAGCACACACTGCATAGTGGCATCGAGGCAGTGCACTCCAGCAAGTTTCAGCAAGGTAGTGAGCTGCATCAACACCCAATAGCAGCAGTAATAGTAGAGTTTTCAGCATAATTTCAGCTAGGTAAGCTCTTAGTTAGCTAGTGTGTTTGATAGTTAGTTTCTTTAGTTATTATAGTTAATAGTTAGTGAATAGCTAGTTAGTTATCTATATATACATACCTACTTATGTATTTCTAGTTATGGGTATATGTATTAGTTGCATTGATGGTTAGTATAGCATGGTGGTTAGTATCTAATATGCATATTAATATATACTAGTAGTTGGTATTAGTACATAGTAGAAGTTATATTAGTTTGATATATACATATTAGTATATAGTTAGTAGGGTAGTTAAATATATACTAGGAATCGCATTACCTTGAGATACCAAGGTAAATGTCGAGGTATTGAAGGATACTCAAGGTATTTGAGTTGGGTATCAAGGTGTGTGTTTAGTGGTGCGATACCGCATTAGTTCAAAACCAAGGTATCCACTAGGCTTTTGTAATTAAAATTAATATATATATAATAATATTGAGTGTATATGCATATTATGCTATTTCCATATCTCTTGTTTGCGTATCTTGGGATATGATATCTTAGTATCTTAGATTAGCTAATGTGGCCTAGTTTCTTAGTGTATGAACCCAATATCCTAGAGATAGACTCATGCAACCTAAAAATATGTAGTTTGACCAAGTTTGACCAGTTTGACTTAGGGTTGACCTAGTTTGACTATTTTGACCTAGAAATTGCTCTTTGGCCTAGATATTGACTAGTTTAACTTATTTTTATTCCGAAACCTTGTATTGATGTTATATTCTCTAACTAGGTCTTCGAGGCACCATACCGGACATCTGTGATACTGTTTACCAGGTTTTAGACGAGTACATTCTCTGATAGTTTCTCATTTATGATATCCTCTATGTCTCTTGTATCTAGTGTAGATATCCTTAATTTTTTGACACGATGGTTACACGGATTGGTATATCCGGATCTCGTCATGAGATACTATTCCTTGGTGTCACGTCCCAGTCCCAAAAATACGTAGGACTAGGACACGTAAGCATGCTAGCCGTATGGATATGGCAACTCCAATATATGGAAACTAAAATCTACGCGTACGCTGTAATATGAATATCAATCCACAAGTGGTATAAACATATGTCACAAGTTACGGGGTATAATCTAAATCTCATCCACGAAAATCAAATATAAATATATAACAGGTATCTATGAAACTAAATGTCAATATAAGTATCTAAGGATGATAGTTGGATGGAAACAAATCTACTACCAACTCGAATGGAAAAGTACAACACAATAAACACAATATAGGAATACCAGCTAACAATCATGGGGCTCGGAGAGAAGACATCCTCGAAACATATGTAACCATCCGAATCTGCGCTCCTATAAATACTCAAGAACAGATACACCTGGAAGGGGGCCAGGTCCTCAGAGGGACATAACAAGATACATAAAAGCAAGCCAATTTGAATAAGTAAACATGCATAATATTTGAAAATATATAAGTACGCTGTACCAGACAATCTATATGAATGCAAATGAGGACAACTTTTCGACGTATGGGCAAGGGTAGGCTACTCGATCTAAGCCTCACAACTCACACACCCATCTAGAACATCATCAGCCGACATACCTCGGGGGTAGTGACCCTCGTGACTCCATCAACCGACATACCTCGGGGGTAGGGACCATCGGACACACTTCCGTAGTGCGAACTATATACTACGGTTTACCAGAGTGGTTAAAAGCCCATACGCCTAATGATTGTCCTCTCATGATACTAAGTGTCATGTGTGTGTCAACATATCTAATACATAGTAATGACTGAAAGAAACTACACATGCAAGAAATATAATAAATATACAGAAATATACTAAGCATGCAAAATACTATAAATAATTTGGTAAAGGTATCTTGCCTGGTAAGAAAGCTGCAAGGTGTACAGTCCAGAAGTCAAGCACACAGGATCAGAAGCTACGGCCTCAGAACAAATATCTCCGGATGCTGAAATAGATATCACCAACGTTCCCAGAATAAGCAAAATAGCTAGAAAGCACTTCTCTTTCGTCCAATTTGGATACAGGGGCAAAACGGTAATTTTGGATCAAAGCGGGGTCCACGTGTAGCCCATTTTGCACCGAAAAATGTGCCAAGGGTAACAGTCTCTAAATAGGACAAATTATAGGTCAAACAAACTCTAGATGTCAATACGAACCCAACGGTATGTCCAAATATGGATTTTGATGGGCCGAACACAATTTTGCCCAAAAAGTCAACTATGGGGCCCGCCAATTGGTGACTTGGTCAACTGTCTCAGAATTGCGTGAAAATTTGGTCACAGGACCAGTGTGTTACCACGAGTCCAGTGGCGCAAGTTTCATCGTAATCTTACGAGCGCGCATAAAATGTGCGCGACTTTCTTAAAAGTTGTGACACGGGGTTTGTCCGCGGATACGGGCTGATTTCGACGCGCACACGCATCCGAATCAGTTTTTGTGAACTCTCACGTGTCCGATTACGCTATGCGCACCGTTCGGTACACTTGGTACACGGCAAGGCGGTCCCGTTTGGCAGGACGCGCTCCGTTTCACAACTTTTGAAAATTTGGAAAAAGTTGGTTCGCAGGGTTTTCCAACGAATTTAATTCTACCTATAACAGTTAATAATCTAGGATTATTTAACAGAAATTAAACTAGGTCAAGTGGTCTACGCATACCAAAAAGAATCATCGAATTCGGATCTCTGTGGTGGGAGATACGAACTCGTAAACATGGATGATCACCGCAGTTTTCTGCGATCCCAGTATTTAGTCTATTTCTGCCATCTTTGGCGCTATTTTTGCCTATGGTTATGCGTTGTTCGAGGTCTACTATCACACAGATATGGAAGAGGGTTAAGGGGTGAGCATACCGGTGAAGACGGGGTGGCGTTTGGTTGAGCGAGGCGACGGAAAACAACTCCGGAACACAGGTACTTCGCTGCGAAAATCTGCAGTGCGCTGGGTGCGTGGGGTCGCGGTCGTCGGGATTGGTTTGGACGGCCTGGCGGGGTTCTCCGGCTGCTGTAGCGGCGCTCTCTAGGTCTAGATGGGAAGAGGAAGGGTTTGGATGATTATAGGGTTAGGGTTTTATGTGAAATAATGGTGTATATATATATATATATATATATATATATATATATATATATATATATATATATATATATATATATAAGAGAAGGAGGTGGGGTTTATTAGCCGGGGGGGTTTCTGTTGCTATTGGCTCACAATTTGTTACAAGTGGACGGCTGTGTGCTACGAAGCAGCGGGTGGGGATATTTGGTTAGTTGTTGTTTTTTGTTTTAGTCCCCTCTTTTCCATTCTTTTCCTTTTCCTTTTTCTTTCTCTTTTTTTTCCATTCTTTTCTTTTCTTTTATTCTTTTTCCCATTATATTTTTCTTTAAAATATATATGTATATATATATATATATATATATTTATATATACGTATATACTCATAGAAAAAATCTAGAATTATATTAATGCACACCATTAAGCTAGCAACTGCTCAAGGGGTCTCCTACATGAAATAAATTTGAAAAAATTTCTAATGGCCCCATAAATCCCCTAAGTACACGAATACCTAAAATAAAAACAAAATAAAATCTATTTCCCCTAATTAGCACATAACTACTACAGTTTAATTAATAATTAATAAAAAATAGCTTAATACGATTTTTAGAATTAGGGGTTTTACATTCTACCCAACATATAAAAATTTCGTCCTCGAAATTAAGACTAAGTCGTGGTAGAAAGTCAAGGGTGGTATAAGATTTGCATTGTTTAAAATGCAAGGCTTTGTTTAAAGGAGTGTGCGATGTTGCGCGTTGCACATCCCGAAAAATTATGGGAAAATCCACATGAGCGAAAAACAGGTTTCTTCATGTGTCATGTCCAATGGTGTGGACACCTAAATGCTCTTTTGCATAAAAGTGCCCAACAATTGGAAAATTGCACAAAGATGAGAATTGGATGATGGGCACGTCTAGGATAAGGGTGTGAAATTTGTAGGAAGGCAGTGGCTAGTGTAGTGCTCCAATAATCGGAGCACGATAAGGTACGCTAAGTGATATAATTATTGCAAAATTAAATAAAATATCGTGTTCTATCTCTAACTGGACTCAATCTAACATTAGTCTCACTATCTCAGCCAAGTAGGTCAAATTTTGGGTGAGGGGTTCACAATCTACCGAACTTTAAAATTTATCCATCTATCACCTAAGGCTATACATTTAGGAAAACTATTTCTCAAATTATTTAATCATGTTATTCAATCCTCAAAGTTTTAACACCAAAAATATCACCTATGATATGCCCTTAATCAATTATAAAAGAGAGTCACTAAGTCATGTGATTAGCTTTATGGAGTATATCTAATATTATCAGTGTCAACTTATACCAGCACGAGGTTTCGTCTTTCCAAAATAAGGAAAGACGGAGAGCAATAATAAAGAATTCAAGGTGAAGATGATAGAATACAAGTACGAGGTTCAAAGAGATTAAAAAATTCGAAAAGAGAGTTGTCAGGACAGTTGTGGATTAAAATTCTATTTTTGGTAATTTCCTATTTACATGCTCGTATCAATACAGTTATGTAACCGATACGATATGTCAGACATATCTAGGGGCAAGTATATTCGTCTACTACCATATATCTCAATCCACGTAAAGTAGTCATGCGAAGAGCGAACCAAGCGCACTAAGGTTAGCTAAACCTTAATACACCGATTCTGATTAGGCAATTGTATCATTGTGTGCACCCAATAATACATATGTCATGAGCAAGCTCGATAAAAGAATAAGCTTGCAAAAACTAGGCTATAATAGCAGCATAAGTCAAGGTAGTACAGCAAACATAAGTACGCTGGATTATGATGAAAGAAGGTACAAAATAATCCAAGTTCACAAAAAATAAGACTCTACAATCTCTACAGTTGTCATACTAACTCCATGTCTAAGTCGTTAGTCGACTAAATTGGGGTATGAGCCTCTAAGTCCTACAGTCTGGAAAAAAAACTCTGTCGTCCTAAGCTAGCATACAGTTAATGTTGTTCAATCACGCTTCAATAATAGGTCAAAAGACTATGTGATACTATGTTGTGAGGTATACTACCCAACTTATAACAATAACTAATACTGTAATTGCCTTGAGGAAATTCTTCAGAATAATCGGTTCCTTGTAAATAAAGTATAAACTATTGTTAGGAAAAGATCTTGGTACTTATTAGGGTATCCTCTTACATTACATAGGTCATGGTCGTCCTAAGTCCTAGTCTTAGTGCAAGTGTCAATAGTAAGAATAGAACTGTTACTGGCCTCAAGGGAAAGGGAATATAACTCGTATTGAGGTGGGGTACATGTTACGTAATTTAAAGCTAAGGGATAAGCACCTGGTCTCAATCTACAAGAATAGCTTAAACCATCAAGTTCTAACTACTAAGCACACAAATTCAAAATTTAACATTTACAACTATAATCCCAGCAACTATATGTCCTTAACACAGAATAAATCACCTGGCCTACAATCAGAAGTGTCAGATGGCACAAGTTGAAAGATGAAGGATAGAAGAACAAAATTTAGTCTTCGTGCAATTAGCGAACGTTAAGGTCGCAAAGGAGCAACATATGAAATTAAAATAGAGGGCTCTAGATAGCATCATGGTTCTCTAAGGGGGAGTGATATGCTAGTTGCTATGTTCGAGGTATGATCAAGAAAAAAGTGTTAATTACATTCCTCTCGGCTTCCTAAGGTGTTGTCTACTAATAATAAGACAATGATCTAAGTTTATAGTTCTTCAATACTATCTAACTATGAAGGTTAGGTTCAGTCCTAATTTTTAATCTTGGATTTCTATTGGTTCCTCACTACTAGGGTAAAATACTATGATCAAATTTTTAACTAACTCTAGTAGTATCTATACTACTCTTAAGTCCTTCATAACTATGTCAAGGGGTAATGGTCGATCAATCTATAGGTAAAGAATTCTAGGATTCACTAGATATTCTAAACTTAGTGGTGTGTCAACACTCTGGTTGTACTCTTAATAGGAAGGTTACCCTACTTATCATCTAGCAACATGGACTTCTATATTCTATGAGGGGGCTACACTCAAGGACTATCAAGGTAGTACAGGAATCAAGCAGGATACAATTATCCAAATAGAATGGATTGGGAGGAGAGCAAATCATAGTCAATTGTGGAAGAGATCCTATACTCTATTCCTAGGTGCAGGCTTGCTCGGTACAGTAACGTAACTGAGATAATATGCTCTCGACCTGCATGGGCCACCACAAAAACATGTCACGCCCCAGTCCCAAAAATACGTAGGACTAGGACACGAAAGCATGCCAGCCGTATGGATATGGCAACTCTAATATATGGAAACCAAAATCCACACGTACGCTATAATATGAATATCAATCCACAAGTGGTATAAACATATGTCACAAGTCACAGGGTATAATCTAAATCTCATCCACGAAAATCAAATATAAATATATAACCAGTATCTATGAAACTAGATCTCAATGTAAGTATCTAAGGATGATAGTTGGATGGAAACAAATCCACTACCAACTCGAATAGAAAAGTACAACACAATAAACACAATATAGGAATACCAACTAACAATCATGGGGCTCGGAGAGAAGACATCCTCGAAATATATGTAACCATCCGAATCTGCGCTCCTGCAAATACTCAAGAACAGATACACCTAGAAGGGGGCCAGGTCCTCAGAGGTACATAACAAGATACATAAAAGTAAGCCAATTTGAATACAGTAAACATGCATAATATTTGAAAATATATAAGTACGCTGTACCAGACAATCTATATGAATGCAAATGAGGATAACTTTTCAACGTATGGGCAAGGGTAGGCTACTCGATCAAAGCCTCACAACTCACACACCCGTCTAGAGCATCATCAGCCGACATACCTCGGGGGTAGCGACCCTCGTGACTCCATCAACTGAAATACCTCGGGGTAGCGACCATCGGACATACTCCTGTAGTGCGAACTATATACTACGGTTTACCAAAGTGGTTAAAAGCCCATACGCCTAATGATTGTCCTCTCATGATACTAAGTGCCATGTGTGTGTCAACATATCTAATATATAGTAATGACTGAAAGAAACTACATATGCAAGAAATATACAGAAATGCAATAAATATACAGAAATATACTAAGCATGAAAAATACTGTAAACAATTTGGCAAGGTATCTTGCCTGGTAAGAAAGCTGCAAGGTGTACAGTCCAGAAGTCAAGCACACAGGATCAGAAGCTACGGCCTCAGAACAAATGTCTCCGGATGCTGAAATAGATATCACCAACGTTCTCATAATAAGCAAAATAGCTAGAAATCACTTTCCTTTCGTCCAATTTGGACACAGGAGCAAAACGGTAATTTCGGGTTAAAGCGGGGTCCACGTGTGGCGGCCCACTTTGCACTAAAAAATGTGCCAAGGATAACACTCTCTAAATGGGACAAATTATAGGTCAAATAAACTCTAGATGTCAATACGAACCAACGGTATGTCCAAATGTGTATTCGGATGGACCGAACACAATTTTGACCAAAAAGTCAACCGTAGGTCCCGCCAATTGGTGACTTGGTCAACTGTCTCAGAATTACGTGAAAATTGGTTCACAGGACCAGCGCATTACCATGAGTCCACTGGTGTAAGTTTCGTCGCAATTTGACGATCGTGCACAAAATGCACGCGACTTTCGCAAAAGTTGCGACACGGGGTAATTTGTCCGCGGATACGGGCTGATTCCGACGTGCACACGCGTCCGATTCAGTTTCCGTAAACTCTTACGTGTCCGGTTATGCTACGCGCATCGTTCGATATACTTGGTACACGGGGGGCGGTCCCGTTTGGCGGGCGTGCTTCGTTTCACAACTTTTAGAAATATGGAAAAAGTGGGTTCGTGGGATTTTCTAACGATTTTAATTCTACCTAAAGCAGTTAATAATCTAGGGTTATTTAACAGAAATTAAATTAGGTCAAGTGGTCTACGCATACCAAAAAGAATCATCGAATTCGGATCTCTGTGGTGGGAGATACGAACTCGAAAATATGGGTGATCACCGTAGTTTTCTGCGATACCAGAATTTAGTCTATTTTCGCCATCTTTGGCGTTGTTTTCGCCTATGGTTACGCGTTGTTCGAGGTCTACTATCACACAGATATGGAAGAGGGTTAAGGAGTGAGCATACCGGGGAAGACGGGGTGGCGTTTGGTTGAGCGAGGTGACGAAAAACAACTACGGAACACAGGTACTTCCCTAAAAAAATCTGTAGTGAGCGGGGTGCGCGGGGTCGCGGTCGTCGGGATTGGTTTGTACGGCCTGGCGGGGTTCTCCGGCTGCGGTGGCGGCGCTCTCTAGGTCTACATGGGAAGATGAAGGGTTTGGATGATTATAGGGTTAGGGTTTTATGTGAAATAATGGTATATATATATATATATATATATATATATATATATATATATATATATATATATATATATATATATATGAAAGAGAAGGAGGGGGGGTTTTATTAGCCGAGGGGGGGTATGTTGCTATTGGCTCACAATTTGTTACAAGTGGGCGGCTGTGTGCTACCAAGCAGCGGGTAGGGGTATTTGGTTAGTTGTTGTTTTTTTGTATTAGTCCCCTCTTTTCCATTCTTTTCCTTTTCCTTTTTCTTTCTTTTTTTTTCTTTTCCATTCTTTTTTTCTTTTATTCTTTTTCCCATTATATTTTTCTTTAAAATATATATATATATATATATATATATATATATATATATATATATATATATATATATATATATATATATATACATATATACTCATAGAAAAAATCTAGAATTATATTATTGCACACCATTAAGCTAGCAACTGCTCAAGGGGTCTCCTACATGAAATAAATTCAGAAAAATTCCTAATGGCCCCATAAATCCCCTAAGTGCACGAACACCTAAAATAAAAATTAAATAAAATCTATTTTCCCTAATTAGCACATAATTACTATAGTTCAATTAATAATTAATAAAAAATTAGCTTAATATGATTTTTAGGATTAGGTGTTTTACACTTGGTATGTATGGTGTATCTTATGCAAGCCTTGTTCCTTGTTCTTCTTGTACATTTACAGACACTGATTCTCGGGGAGACTTGCTACCTTCCTAGAGAATCTCGTGTCATGACGTACCATAGTTGGATCCACTATACCAGTCAGGGGTGGTTTATAAATAGAAATATTTTGATCAACATGTTCAATAAATTTATTCTCGAAATTAATGTACAATCACCGTACAATAATATTTATGTAACTCCACCAGCACCAAGAATTAATAATGTTTCTAGTTCTTCTAATCAAGGATTGAATTAAAAATTTAGACGATAAATTTGATGAAAATATTTCATTTTGGGAGAACATAACTTTACCCTTTACTTCTTGTTGGTGTGGTTCCTCTTCTCTCCCTCTACTTACTTGCTTGCTGGTTTGTTACTTAATATAAATTAAATAAGATTAGATTAGTCCATTATAAAATTATATTGATTAAAATTTGGAAAAGGTAAGGAGAAAAAGATGAAAAAGGAAAAAAAAAGAAGTTATGGTCATTTAAAGTTTCTACCATATTCGAAAGTTAAATCGATCTTATTACGATTAGTAAATTATAAATTATTTATAAATAGATAATTTTGTCGTTAAAAAAATATATATATATTCTTATCCCATTTTTAATCATCTTCACACTGATATATTATATGCCAATGTTTGAGGGTTTGAAGACACCAATTTTTACTCGTTAACATCAAAATACTGAAAGAAAACCGAAAATAAGTTAATCAAAGAAAAATTTGGAGATCGAAACATCATTTTTTTTTCGATTATACAATTTTGAAAAGTCCCTCAAACGGTGAAACGGTTTATCCCATAGTACTTTTTGATACGGTCAATTTGGCACAAGCTGAGCCTCATTTCGATATCTCAGTCAAAGTTATGGTACTTTAAAGTTTTAATTTTTAAACTTTTGCATGTAACACGTGCATCTTGTCTCAGACGTGAATTTTTTCTACACGGATTGTGTTACTCTCATCGATAACATACAAATTGACCTATTGTTTGACGAAAAATAATTTTTGAATAAATAGTTATAGCCACTCGAAGTCTGCTCGACAGCATACGTCATTTTCTTACCACAAATAATATTTAAACATATTTCATATTATGTAATACATTTAAACATATTATTGGCTGAGCAAATTTTCTGTCAGGCTAATACCACTATAAATCTCCGATCTCTTCTCTACCCACCCATTCGACCTTCGAATCTCGAATATATCGCTCTAATCAAATAATTACCCATCCAATTTTATTTTAGAACGATCAATTTTAAAATTCCAGGTTTCTTCGATTTTTCGATCCCATTCCTACTAAGCATTTCGACCTCTGAAACTTGAATGGATCCTTCCAATTAACTAATTTATCGGACAATCTATTTTTCATTTTTTTTAACATTCAGTTTAATTTACATTAATTTTCTCTTAATTTTAATTTTTTTTATTGGACATATATCGTTTATTATTATTTTCTAATATTTACAAATCAAAAAAAATACTTACTAATTCTTTTCTTATTAATTTGAATGAATAAACACTTTGATCCAATGGTATAATTTTATATCCACAATCTGATTAGTATGATTGTGTGGCTAACAAACATTCCCAGCCACTTAAAGAACTCAAACCCTAATCGTTTCACATTCCTCTTATACCATCTTCAAATTTCATCACTTTTCAAAATTCTTCTTTTAATTCAAAAGACTCAAAATTACTTTGTCTATAAACTTGTTGTAGGAGATGGAAAGCCTCCCTCCAATCCTTTTCTATATGAACTGCTCACACCTTCGGTCATTTTCTCCAAACATTCTTCTACTTCTGCAAACTTCCAGCAAAAAATCTCACACAATTGACCATGATAAGACACCAACAAAGAAGATTGCTGGCGAATGGAGTATTCCTGCCTCTCCAGCAAGTTTGCTCCCGATGTTCGTTAGACTGAGAGAGAAACACTATGAGTTGAAGACAGACACCAATGAGCACTTCAAAAGGCTGGTTGCTAATAATGGAGAAGATGAATTAAGAGACTTGTTGCTGCAGGTGGAACCACCGATGGGCATGTATGAATTTTTTTTTGAATGTCCTGAAGACTAATCCAAGATGACAATGCTACCAAGCCTCCTTTTGTGATCGTTGTGACTGATAGTAGCTCAGAAATTTGATCCATATCCAACTGGTGCTACTATTAGTTAAAACTTCTTATGTTTCGTCCAAAAAAAAACTTCTGCTTATGTTTTTATTTCCTGTTTTTAGATGCCAATGAACAATTTGGCTTTCTTTACTATGGCCGATGAATTAACTTGGCCTATTTTGTAATGTCAATGAATTTTTTTTTGTTAATTTTCTCTTAATATAAAATCGGATTTAAGTTTATTATTTCTTCTTTAGGTTCGTCATTATTTTTGGAAGTTAATTATCATTACAGTAAGGCTCAATATGTAAAATAATTCGAAGAAACTTGCTCATGTTCATGGACTTAAAACAGTTAAAGAAGTTAACTATGCACCACTGTTGATGGACTTAAAAATCTGAAATTTGACACCAACCTTGCCTATGCTCTGGAACAATACTCAGGAAACAAATTTGAAGAAACTTGCTCATGTTCATGGACTTAAAACTTGAAATTTGACACCATCTAAAGAAGTAAAATATGCACTTTTATGCACTGTTCATGGACTCGTAAATCAGAAAATTTTCACAAAATTTGTTCATGTTCTAGAATAAATACTCTAGAAATAGCCATAAACCATGCTCAATATCTCGATATGTTAAGTCTGAACACTTTTGTATGCACATCAAAAAATCTGGAAAACTTATTTACTTACAAAACTTGTAATCTCAAACCAGAAAACTTCATAAACCTAGAAATTGCCAGAAACCTTGTTGATGTTCTAAATCATTAATAATCAAATCAATCTTCTAATCATCAAACCATTTCAGAAATCAGAATAAAATCATGAACAATGTACTTAGTCGAACAGATTCTCTTAATTGCATTCAAATTAACATTTTAATTGCAACAATAAAAACAACTCCAACTAAAAAACAAACTAAGAACATATTGAAGCTATTTAAAGAAGATTTATCAGATGAATCAAGACTGCTTGTTGAAAAGATTCTTCCTTCAACAACGTTTTGATTTTGCAGGTATGACTTCCAAGGTTCAACAGCCTCTTCTTTTGATTTGAAAGATTTGTACACGCTTTCACTGAAATCATCAACATGATCTGCACATTCTTCCCAAGTTCCATAAAATACAGGTTTATGTCCTCTGATAACAACATAGAACTTCTTCATTGCTTCATTATTTGATCGAAAATCTCAATCCATTGCTGACTCATAGTTCATTCCATCAAAGTAAGAAAAAAAACTCAGCTACAACCTCATTCTCGTTCCTGAAACACCTGTATAAGTTGCCTTTAAAACCATTCACGTTTTGTGAACAATCTTCCCATGAAGTGTAAATTTCAGACCTCACACCTCTAAAAACAACGTAATAAATTTTTTTTCCTCTCCATAGCTAATCAAGAACAAAGTAATGACTGCAAAAAAATGGAGCACCTGGTTAGAAGACTAAACGTCAAACAAACAGAGGAAGGAACAAAGTAATGGACAAAGTAATTGTTGCAAAAATAAATATGGAATGGACAAACAGAGGAAGGAAGACTAAAAGTTTAGAATATTTTCTGGTTAGAATTATTTAACTGTGTTGGAACTCTTTTGGTTAGAAGTAATTAATTATGTTGGAACTCTAACACATTAACGATAACAGATAAGTAAAAATTCAAATTTTAAACCTAACAGATTAATGATGACAGATAATCTGGACATGAAAAAAATTATGGCATAAGAGAGAATTAAAATATTCACAAAATATACCAAATCTACGCTCTCTGGGTCCGGATAGATTCTATCCAACTAGCTTTATATATATACATACCCTCTTTGTTCTGATGACTTAAAAATTAAGTGGCTGTAGTCGTAATGTTCAAAATTAGAGCTTGTTCAAAATTAGAGCAACACAAAAAATCCCTTCTTTGTTCTGATGACTTAAAAAAATATTGGTTCACAAATAAAAGAAAATTAGAAGAAAAAATAGTTCTTGTAAACTAATGTGAACGAAACAAGCAATATGAAAGAACATCTAATTCTTTCATTAATGGATATTATAGTAATTGGTTTCATTTAAACAATCTAAATATTGGATGAAGCAATGAGATGGTCTCCGTAAGGATGTGCCCAAACTTAAGTGATTGGGGCTTTATGATCAGGGGTGATACCGTGACGTCAAGGTGCTAATCGGACCGGACTGGATCGGACCATCTCAGGCCCACAGTTGATTGAGCTTGATTGGGTCTAGGCCGGACCGGACTTGGCCTGAAGATGAGACGGGTCGGTCCCTTTCGGACCGTAGGTTTGGAAGACCAAATCCAGTCCGAACCCAAACGTGTGTCGGACCTGATCGGGCCGGATTCGGATTGGTCCGAGTTGGATAAAAAAAAAACTTAGGAAATCATAAATTGAAGAAAGGAAAAAAATAAAAAAAATTTGATATAACATTTTCTAATCTACCGTCTTCGGTCTTTTGTCCAGTTTATTGTTCCGCTCCTCCTCATACGGCAGGGTCGTTCATAGTAAGCGACTGAAAGTCCAGTTCATTAATTTATGTACTTTCATCTTTTAAATGTTGAGTCTTTTTTTTTTGACGAATTCAATCTTGAACACAAACACGGACTTTCAAAATATATATCTTGTAACATCTTGCTCCTCTCCTTGTTAACATTCTTGAACATGCATTAAAACAATATTTCGATGCTACCGAGGACACTGAGACCATTAGAAAATCACATGCTAAATGAGAAAGTATATAATATTTTTTTCCTGTCCTTTTCGACCATTCTAAAATTGAAAAATATAATCCATTATCATCATCTTCTTCATCATAAGAATTTTGTTACAACAACAAATTTTGAGTTGATAGGGTAGATTGTATTTGTTTCTTCCTTTGTATTATATTCTTAGCATGAGATAACTTAGACAATAAATCAGAGTTACTGCTACCTTGAGTGGTTGTACCTTATCGGCTCGATACAATTTTTTCTTCATATAAAGTAATTAGAGTATCTAAATATTCTTTAATTTCTAATTTTAAGCTACTTACCTCAACATTCATATTATCATGATAATCGTCTAACAATATAAACACAACTAATTGATTTTAGGACCAAACACCGAAGTTAAACAATATAAAAGGGGTATTTGACGCCATTATTTTAGAAGTTTTAATTCCATTTTAGAAATAATATAATCAAAATCAGGAGCATTTATATATTTTGCCGTTAAATGAAACATGAATAATTTTTATTAAAACTAAAGAAGAAGTTAGATAATAAACAATGGATAAAATACATGTAACTTTGTAAAATAATTATAAAAATTCCTAAATTTAAGTAGCAACTAATCAATCATTTTCAGTTATTTGGTAATCAAAATTTGGATTCACAATACTATAGTGTGTAATAATATCTCTAAATTTAATACAAGATTTTAACGTCAAATAAGTAGAATTTCATCTATATGATGCATTCTTAACAAATGTCAAACCATACTGTGCACATATATTTTAAGCACTTGTTGCTTACTTGTAAAAGTGTTCAAACCAGTTAAACATGATCTAATATTTCCAAAATTTGCTTGAAATTTTTTGAAAGAATTCGTGTACAATTAAATTAACAATATAAAAAGTACATCTTATATGAAAATGTCGTCCTTCTAGTACACGCGTAAATTGAGATTTTAAATTATTAATACAAGAAGTAATTACTTACATTATCAAAAGAAACTAAAAAAACTTATTGTGAATATCATATTCACGTAAAACTTGCATTAGAGCTCCACCAATTGCAAAGCCAATATGTGAAAATTCCAATAGTCATAGACAAATAATTTATTTTTACAAAAATCTATTTTGCATCTAATAATGTGTTGTGATATAACAAAAGGGTAATTATTTTTACTCGTCCATATATCATAAGTTAAAAAAATTTACTAACATTTATAAAACTTTCTTTCAAAGCTGCATTTTCTTTTTCAAAACTTTTGACAGCGTCTGCTCTAGTAGTATATTTAGAAACTTTAGTAAAATAAGGATTAAGAGTATAACTTGCATAGTCATAATATGATTCACTCTAACAAAATATAAAATATTGTTCATCATAAATAATATATTTTATTATCTAGGTTTCGTTACAAGTAGTAGAATAAGTAAAGTTTCCTACAGAAGCTCCTTGAGGACCGATGTTTAATCGTATTTATCTAGCATGTATTGTCTTTGCCAAAATAACTTTCGTAGTATCACTTCAAAGTGTCTGAACTACCATTTTTAAAATTTTATTTTTTTACAATCCTTGAGGACGATGTTTCCTACGAAGCTTGAAATCCACAAGAAATGTTTTATCTCCCTTGAGCGTCTGTGGTATCCCTAATACCTAGGATGCTCGTAGAGACGCGAGTCAGTACATATCGCGTACTGGTGAGTAGGACCGGCCCACTCATCTAAACCAACACTATGTAATCATGTGAACAAGTATTATTAAAAATATTATTCTAGCATAATCGATCACGGACGAATGCAATGAACCTCTCAAACTCATGGATTGGTTTCTGTTGGAATTAGTCCAAGAGTTTTCGCTGAATATTTTCGATGGTTGATTTTGATGAATGTGTTTTCGTGATAGTTTTCGATGATTGATTTTTTTTTGTCTCTAATATTAAGTGTGATGAGAGATGATAAATTTATATGAGAGTGTCACATGTGATTGAAATTATGATTGGAAAAAGTTAAAAAAAAAAATTCTAGCAGAGAAATACTATGGGAGATAGAAATTCCTATGACAACAATGGATCTCTTCATGTGGTCCTCCCTTGGTGTTGATTTCCTTCCCCTTATTACCCATTCACAATAATTATGGAATTTGCTGATCGTATCCAACCATAGAATTAGTCCCTCCATTTACTACATCATCTTTTAGTTGTAAGAACTTCCATTTGTAATCTCAATCAGTTCTATCTTAATTAAATTTTATCAAAATAAATTTTGAGAAAATAATTTTTTTCCATTTTGAATCTTGAGATGCTCTATTGTCTTACAATGGAAGGCTTCCGTCGAAATTGATATGATTCGAATTTTTTTTTTTTTTTTTTGAAAATTTAGTTTCTAATCCGATAGAAAGAACATATCAGAAGAAGAAAAAAAAATCTCAAAATAATCTGTTGTGCTAGCACCACACTATAAAAAATAGAACGACCCATAATAAATCTCGTTAATAATTCCGACCTACTTTGTCCCCAACGACGTGCGTCGAAGTATGTCGGCCAAAGGTTTGGTATATATTTTATTTATTTTTTGTTTTTGTTTTTTACAAAATAGTTGTATGACTAGTTGTATGACTGCTATTTTATTTTTTGCTACGTGTTGCTATTAGCATTTTTTTTAAATTCATTTATTTCTAGCTGACACCCGATTCCAACCCAAAACCTCTCATTTATGAACATAAGTGATTATGATGTAGGCAACGCTTGTTCCATAGGAGGATTTGGTTCACTGATTTAGAAAAGTAAAATAGTCTAAATATGAACTTGGGACCATTTTGTCCCACTTTAGGTGTTTGATTGTAAATAAGATTTACTGTGAAGTATAATAAACAGTAAATTATGTCTGCTACTAAATTCTTATTTTGACATTGAATTATTTTTTCTCCGAAGTAGTTTTTATGAAGTATGAAATCTCCATCCTCACTTCGCTCGTTACGTTTGGTTGGATAATTAATCATGTCTACTTAACAAGAATTACAAAATTTATACTTTCCAACTCACTTTAACAACCATCAAAATACGAAGTTTTATTTTTTTCACTTCTTACATCCACTTCTTCAAAGCACTCAAACAAAGGATTAAAAAAATGTGTATGCAAAACGTACATACGCAATAAGTACGCAAAATGTTGATTTTCGATTTTTCTACTTCGATGTACTTTGTCGCATTTCGCCGAATCAAACAGTCCCTAGTTGCTAGTAATGATATGTCGAGCACTTCCCCCCTACCTATGATCTAAAAGGAATCCTTCTTAAGACACTAGTATAATTCGAACATGAAATAGGATTCAATATTCTTCATTTTTCTTCATTCACCAAAACTTGAATGATTTTTACTATTCCACTTAAGAATTGACATGTTAATCTAAAATTAATTTTTATTTTATTTTAATTTCTTTTGTCTCATAATAATATAAAAAAAATTGGTTGACATGATAATTCTTGAATAAAATACACCATCCAAAATTTGATGGACGAACAAAAATAGACTTAATCCGTACACCATGGTTGTAAATTCTGGACGGCTACCAAAATAATGTTAAAACTTTCCAATCCCCGTGCGTCATTAGCAGTCCGTCTCTCTTCTCTTTAAAAATCTTACCGAAAATCGACTCGATCAGGACATTGATTGGGTCAATTTGGATTTGGATTGAATCAGTTATATAGACATACATTTTACATTAAATATATACATAGTATACAGCTGCATATACTATTTAGAAGTTCTACATGTCTAAGTAGATTTTGTCAAAAAATAGATATATTAATTTTGATTGCATATAAAGTCCAAAATAAAAATAAAAAATCAGGATCAAATCGATTTAAAATTTAACTGGATCAGACTGTTCAGTGGTCGGGGTCGATCGGATTAACCAAAATTTTGGAAAAAGAAAACAGTAAATCGGTGATCGACCGGTCCATCTAATTTCTAAAACACTACTGATTTACATTATGGAATAACATTACTGTGAAATCTTCATACAACTCGGGTTTTTAATCCAGTGAAAGTTTCAAGAACAAGAACCAATTTTTGCCTCAATAAGTAAGAAATGTCATAAATTAACCGTTTAAAAAAAAGTAATATATTTATATATAATTGTGATAAAAGGGAGGAGTTTGGGGAAATTATAGGGAGGGAGAGCACTCGCCAACAGAGTTGGTGGGGCCCAAAGTTTGAGAGGAACTCTCCAACTCAGTTGGCGGGCACTGGGCAGCTCGTCAACTCAGTTGGCGGGCCCCTATCCTCCCCTCCCACGACGCATCGGATACCCCCTGACGCCTCGGAGACCACCCACCCCGACTCCTCCCCTTCTCGGAGACCCCCCCTCCCCTCAACTTGTAAACCCCCTCGACCAGATTCCAGTATTTTGGAATTATTTTTAGCCATTTAGGATTTATTTCAATTTATTAATTTATTTTGCTTACAAATTCTGTTGACTTGTGCACTGTCCATCTCCTAATTATTTGGAGCTTTATCTTGACTATTACCCCCGAACAAAGTTCACATACCTGTCCTAGACATGTCAGACTATTTTTCTGAATTTTGTGCAACTCCCAGATACTCCATTTTGTGCCTCGTTTGAGACGCACAAATATTGTTACAAAACGTTCGTATTTATTTCCTATTTTATTTCCTGCTCTTTACCCATCTCTATACCATAGAGATTTGAGGCCAACCTGCACCTGTTTTGCCCAAACAAAAATACGTTAATATTCTACGCTGAGTATACTACATTTAGTGTATTGACACCGTAGAAAAATTATGGCCCTACCTGCCTCTAAATAATTAGAGAACACCGTGCGCAGTATTTATTAATTAAATAAATACGAAGGCCCGTATCACCCAAAACCAGGCCCAGTCGCTGCCCAGACTCACCCCCACCCCCTCGGGACCCTCACACAGCTTTTTCCTTCAATCCTGTGAATTTTAGTATTTTTCGGAATCGGGTGTTTTCCCGAACAATTTCGTAATTGCGCAATTTTCCAAAACTAGGACTTTACGTAATTTATGAAATTACAGGGACTTTCCTGCAAATTTCAGTGCGAGGTGTCACCCCCTCATTGGCCGGTGAACCTGCACCGTCCATTTGGAGACGGGACCCACTCGAAAAGATCCCGAAAATATCCCAAAATATCCCCAAAAATATCTTGAGATATTTTACTTATTTAATTAATATATTTTTTTTATAAAAGAAAAAAAGAAAAAAAAATCAAAATCCTAATCTACCCACAGCCGCAGGCCCCCCCTTTCTCCCGTCCGCCGGTGGCGAGCTCCCTCGCCGGAGCCTCCCCCTTCCCCCGCGGCGACGGCGAGCCCCCACCCCACTGGCTCCGCCTCCCCTCCCCAGTCACTCCTCCTTCTCCCCAGCTCCTCTCTTCTCAGCCCGAGCCATCCTCCCCGCCGCCGCTGAGCTCCGCCGCAGCTCGACTCCTCTTCTCCTCCCCTCCGAGCTCCTTCCCCGACCCCGACCCTCTCTTCCTCCGCCACCACCATCATCAACGCCGCCATCTCCTCGTGAAGCTTGCCACCGCCAGCCTTCGACTTCTCCTCCACCCTCACGTCTCCGCCACCACCGCCACCCCCATCACAGCCCCGACCGATCTCCCCCTTCTCCTCCATCTCCACCACCACCCCCATCACAGCCACTCGCCACCGCCATCCCCGAGCCCCAGCCGACCCCTCGACAGCTCCTCCTCTTCTCCTTCTTCCCCCTGAGCTCCGCCTTAGCCGGCCTCCACGACGACGACTGTACGCCACCTCCACCCGACCTCCTCCTCCACTCTGCTATTGCCACCCTCCACCACCAGCACCCCCTGACCCGGCTTCTCCGTCGACGAGCCGACGACCCCGGAGCCCTGGCCACAGCAGCTCCGGACCACCCCGCGATGACCCAGACCAGCGCAGTACCGGACACGACAGCAGCTGGACACAGCAGCTGGACACGGTCCGGACACGGCAGAGATGAATCAGGACACTGCAGTGTCAAATTGGACACAAGGACACGTAAAATCAGCCTTCACGGAGCCCTGTTCAGGTAACGATTCCTCTCACCTCGTATTTTCGTTTTTAATTCTGTCAGTTATCACACGTAGGCTATGTGACCCTCTCGATGCCCGTGCAACCCGCTCGGTGCATCGCGTCCTGTGGCGATCGTGGCACGCGATCCAAAAACAGGAAAAACAACGACCCGATTCACC
Organism: Iris macrosiphon; assembly: GCA_036927795.1. Classification (NCBI taxonomy): domain Eukaryota; kingdom Viridiplantae; phylum Streptophyta; class Magnoliopsida; order Asparagales; family Iridaceae; genus Iris; species Iris macrosiphon. The sequence goes on from JAYESA010000005.1 coordinate 31,316,625, forward strand.
CCGGAACTGAGTACGCCCCGCCAAACGGAATGACTTGGTCGCACGCGGTCTTTACCGAAACGTGCGCGACGTTGATACGGACGTGTAAGAATTCGGAGAAGTTGATTCGGATGTGCGTGCACACCAGAATCAACGCGTATCCACCGACACCGCCCTGTATCCGCCTGTTCTGGAATACGCTGCAACTTTGTGTACACACGTCGGATCAAGACGAAACTTGCGCCATCGGACTCGTAGCAATACGCTGGTCCTGTGACCCAAGTTTGGTTCAATTCTGAGAACATTGGCAAAATCCCGTATCGTGGGCCCCACAGGCTCCACCTAACGGGCAATTTTGTGACCGGCTCATCGGAATCCAATTTTGGAAGTTCCGTTGGGTTCGTATCGACGTTCTGGACTTGTTGACACTAAATTTGGCGAATTTGGAGACCTTTGACCCTAACACATTTTTCGGTGCAAAGTGGGCCCACATGTGGACCCCGCTTTGACCGGAAACTGTCATTTTTGCCCCTGTGTCCAAATTTGACTTAAGGACAGGCGTTTCTAGCTATTTGATATTTTCTGAGACTGTTAGTGATGTTTATTTCAGCATCAGGAGACGTTCATTCTGAGGCCATAGTTTCTGACACTTGGTACTTGACATCTGGATATTACATTTACAGCTCTCTTTCCAGGCAAGTATACCTTGCCTTGTTGTACTGTTTAAATTCAGTTATTGTTAGTTACATATTTATTTATTATATAAATGTGCGCGTCCGAGCAGACTCGGGTGCAGTCAACGAAGGCGTTGACGTTAGGACTTGTGTCTGACTTAGTGTCTAGTAGACCCACCTAAAGTTGTGAAGTTATTGATATAACTTTCCAGGCCTTGACACGTATCATTATACGTCACAGAGTGAGTTCATGTAGGGACGCGTGCCTCACGCGCGACTGGCCATCAGTGTGAGCAACACGTGTAGCGGCATGTAGCTCAGTTGTTTATTTCATAGAGACTTGCATCATAGTATGAGATGTCCACGTCGTTTTCACGACTTGTACATCTATATTGGGCGGGAAAGATACTAGTAGGCGTATGGGACACCCCCTCTATGATGTTATATCCTTCGTTCCATGCTCCTCGGAGATGGACGATTGCAGAGTGCCCATGAGTCTGGGGGCATATGACACATATACTAGCCAGTCCCGACGATTGGTGAATTACGTCAGCATATGTCTAGCCACACATTCCCAGGCGTACTACAAGGTCTTTAAATTGCATTCACTTAGATGGTTAGCCCACTCCATTTATTTATTCAGTATTTATATTATGGCATGTCATTTTTATGTATCTTGCTATGTCCCTCTGAGGACCTGGTCCCCTGCCAGGTGTATATGTTCTTGAGCATTCGTAGGAGAGCAGATCCAGGCATGTTATATATATCCCGATGAGGTCTTCTCTTCGAGCCTCGTGATTGTCATATATTGTTCTTATATGGTGTGTATCTGGTTCCTTTTTATATTCTATTTCGGCAGTAGATTTATTTCCATCTGACTGTCATTCTTAGATATCTTTATTGAGATCTAGTTACTTGATTATTGGTTATTCCTATATATGTGATATTCTGTGGATGAGATTTAGATATTACCCTGTGACTTGTGATTAGTTTTACCACTTATGACTTATTGTTCATTATACAGCGTACGCACGTATATATGGTTTCCATATATTGGAGTTGCCATATATACGGGCGGCTGGCATGGTTACGTGTCCTAGTCCTACGTATTTTGGGACTGGGGCGTGACATATTTTTAGTGGTAGCCCATGCAGGTCAGAGCATATTGTCTCGGTTACGTTACTGTACCGAGCAAGCCTGCACCTAGGATTAGAGTATAAGATCTCATCCAATTGACTATGACTTATCTTCCTTCCAATCCATTCCATTTAAATAAATTGCATCTTGCTTGAATCCTGTGCTTCCCTGATAACTCCTCGAGTATAGCCCCTGCTAGAATATAGGAATCCCTGTTGATAGGCTGATAATTAGAGTAGCATTCCTATAAAGAACACAACTAGGGCTTTAACACATCCCTAAGTTTAGGATGCTAAATGAAACCTAGTCTTCCATATTACCAAATGAACCCTAGCATTACTACCTATAGATTAACTTACCAATTGTCCCTTGACGTATTTATGTATGACTTGAGAGTGGTATAAACACTACTAGGATTAGTTAAAGATTTGACCATAATGTAGACCCTAGTCTTAAGGAACCCATAGAAATCTAAGGTTAAACACTAGAACTGAAACCTCATCCTATGTTGGATAACCAGAGTTTTATGCCAGAGACCCTTTACCCTTGTTGGCGTAAAACCTATTTGACCGTTGTTGGCATAAGAATCCAAACAACTGCCTAGTTGGCTTAAAAGCTAAATGACTTTCTTGTTGGCGTAAAAAACAAACTATGCAAGAGCTTGTCCCCTTTACGCCGCAGTTATAACAACTACTATCCACGATCCCTTAGTCTTCCTTATCCTGCGTCATGAGAGCTACGTAGGTAACTGCCCTCCGTAAACTTGATGATTCTTGAATAAATAGATAACCAGCGTAAAGTAACCTGATTAGGCGGAGAATATAAGGATAGGCTGTGAGCGTATTTGTTACAGCCTAGCTTTCCCCTGGCATGACCAAATCTCGTGCACTAAATGCAGAGATACACCTAGAGCCATGTACAAAAGAGAAACGGCTTTCTGACAGGACATCTGGTTTTGTCACACCTCGAGCGTAAATGACTTGTATCCAATAAAGTCACTAACGACAACCTAGGGCTCCGTGCAAATCATTATCACAAACCGTCCACTTGATCGTTGTGCAAGTACTTTTGTCAGATGTCAGGATTCATTAATTTTGACTGACAAACTCATGAATTCCTTGTACAATTTTACGCTGCAACGAATGTTAGACTTATGCAGGTGATATTTTTGCGCAGATTTTTGTGCAAAACTTGTACGCTCAGACTTTCACTCAGACTTTTACGCAGACTGTTAAGCACAGACTTTTTACGCGAACAACTCTGAAGCTCTACCTTACACTTCTCTGTTTTACGCGGATAGTTCTGAAGCCATGCGTCACGCCAAATTATTTTATCTCTGCTTTACACAGACAACCTCGAAACCGCTACTTTACGCAGACTTCCTTAAATCTCTGTTTTAGGCAGACAACCTATAGTTTATATTAAGATTGTAGAACTTAGAAGGCCATACCTCTTTTAGGTCAACTAGCGACTTAGACATGGAATTAGAATAATAACTGTAGAGATTGTAGAGTCTTATCTTTTTATGATTGTGAATTGTTTGTAATTTCTCATATCATAATCTAGCGTACTTATAATTACTGTACTACCTTGACTTATACTGCTATCATAGCCTAGTTTTGCAAGCTTATTCTTTATCGAGCTTGTTCATGACACATGTATTATTGGGGCTTGATCTACCCCACTAATACAATTGTCTATTCAGAATCAGTGTATTACGGTCTGATCAACCTTAGTATATTTTGATTCGCCCTTCGCATAACTCCTTTACGTGGATTGAGATATATAGTGATTAGTAGACAGATGTACTTGCCCTCTAGATATATCTGAGCATATCGTATCAGTTACGTAACTGTACTGATATGAGCATGTGAATAGGAATTACCAAAAATAGCATTTCAATCCACAACTGCCTTGACAATTCCCATTGAATTCTTTAAACGCCTTGATCCCCACACTTCTAATCTATTACCTTCCCCTTGAACTCTTGATTACTGTTTTCCGTCTTCCCTTATTTCGGAAAGACGAAACCTCGTACTTAGTATAAATACGAAAGTGTATTGTTTCTGTAGCCATTTCTGTTTGTTTCTTGGGTAATTACCAAACCCTATTATTAGATTAGATTGCAGTTTAAAACTGTACTATTTTTTTTAGAATGACCTTCGCTACCTACCTAACGTTTTATTACGTTCCTATTACGTGCGCCACCATGGCAGCATAAAATTTTATTTTTGCCTCGTAACTTGGGTCAAGTTCAGAATTCAAGTGTTACAATGATGGAATATATCATCTTGTTGACAGGAGTCTAAATGGATTTTACCTGGATAAACAATTGATTGACTCCTGAAAGGATAGCAGCACCTATGACTAGGTTGACTTGTAAGGATCCAGAATTTCTACAACCAACGAGTGTCAAGCCGCTTTGGAGGAGTTGAAAAAGCGACTGACCGCAACACCCGTATTGACTATTCCATTCGGATCAGGCGGTTGTGATCTACAGACGCATCAGGAAAAAGTTTAGGATGCGTATTAATACAGGATGGCAAGGTAATGGTATATGCATCTAGACAATTATGAGTACATGAGAAGGATTTGGAACTTGCAACCGTCGTAGATTACTCAGAAGCTATGGAGGCATTACTAATATGAGACAAATCGTAAGATGGCACGGCATACCAGTCAGCATTTTACCAGACAAGGATTCGCGTGACCAGAGTTGGTAGTCAACGCAGTAAAGGCAGTTAAGAAATACGAGGACACTTGCATGCAGCGCAAGACAGACAAAAACAGTGGACAGACGTCATCATCGTCCCTTGGAATTCAAAGAGGACGATCATGTCATCTCGAGGATCACCTACTAGAGACACTATTCGATTCGGAGGACGCAGCAAGATTGAGTCTAAAGGTATAATGGACCAGTGAAGTGCTAGACAGAGTGGGAGTAATGGCATATCAAATTGCGCTACCACCTTCACTTGAGGGAGTACTTGCTGTATTCCACGTATCGTAACTCAGGCGATATGTGACAGACAGCAGTCATGTTCACAACCATTCGGAGATCACCATTAGGCCGAGCTTGTCATATCAAGAGCAACCACCGCCACCCCCATCACAGCCCCGACCGATCTCCCCCTTCTCCTCCATCTCCACCACCACCCCCATCACAGCCACTCGCCACCGCCATCCCCGAGCCCCAGCCGACCCCTCGACAGCTCCTCCTCTTCTCCTTCTTCCCCCTGAGCTCCGCCTTAGCCGGCCTCCACGACGACGACCGTCCGCCACCTCCACCCGACCTCCTCCTCCACTCTGCCATTGCCACCCTCCACCACCAGCACCTCCTGACCCAGCTTCTCCGTCGACGAGCCGACGACCCCGGAGCCCTGGCCACAGCAGCTCCGGACCACCCTGTGACGACCCTGACCAGCGCAGTACCGGACATGACAACAGCTGGACACAGCAGCTGGACACGGTCCGGACACGACAGAGATGAATCAGGACACTGCAGTGTCAAATTGGACACAAGGACACGTGAAATCAGCCTTCACGGAGCCCTGTTCAGGTAACGATTCCTCTCACCTCGTATTTCCGTTTTTAATTCTGTCAGTTATGACATGTAGGCTATGTGACCCTCTCGATGCCCGTGCAACCCGCTCGGTGCATCGCGTCCTGTGGCGATCGCGGCACGCGATCCAAAAACAGGAAAAACAACGACCCGATTCACCCCAGAACTGAGTACGTCCCGCCAAACGGGACGACTTGGTCGCACGCGGTCTTTACCGAAATGTGCGCGACGTTAATACGGACGTGTAGGAATTTGGAGAAGTTGATTCGGATGTGCGTGCACACCGGAATCAACGCGTATCCGCCGACACCGCCCCGTATCCGCCTATTCTGGAATACGCTGCAACTTTGTGTACACACGTCGGATCGAGACAAAACTTGTGCCATCGGACTTGTAGCAATACGCTGGTCCTGTGACCCAAGTTTGGTTCGATTCTGAGAACGTTGGCAAAATCCCGTATCGTGGGCCCCACAGGCTCCACCTGACGGGCGATTTTGTGACCGGCTCATCGGAATCCAATTCTGGAAGTTCCGTTGGGTTCGTATCGACGTTCTGGACTTGTTGACACTAAGTTTGGCAAATTTGGAGACCTTTGACCCTGACACATTTTTCGGTGCAAAGTGGGCCGACATGTGGACCCCGCTTTGACCGAAAACTGTCATTTTTGCCCCTGTATCCAAATTTGACTTAAGGACAGACGTTTCTAGCTATTTGATATTTTCTGAGACTGTTAGTGATGTTTATTTCAGCATCAGGAGACGTTCATTCTGAGGCCATAGTTTCTGACACTTGGTACTTGACATCTAGATATTACATTTACAGCTCTCTTTCCAGGCAAGTATACCTTGCCTTGTTGTACTGTTTAAATTCAGTTATTGTTAGTTACATGTTTATTTATTATATAAATGTGCGCGTCCGAGCAGACTCGGGTGCAGTCAACGAAGGCGTTGACGTTATGACTTGTGTCTGACTTAGTGTCTAGTAGACCCACCTAAAGTTGTGAAGTTATTGATATAACTTCCCAGGACTTGACACGTATCATTACATGTCACAGAGTGAGTTCATGTAGGGACGCGTGCCTCACGCGCGACTGGCCATCAGTGTGAGCAACACGTGTAGCGATATGTAGCTCAGTTGTTTTATTCATAGAGACTTGCATCATAGTATGAGATGTCCACGTCGTTTTTACGACTTGTACATCTATATTGGGCGGGAAAGATACTAGTAGGCGTATGGGACACCCCCTCCATGATGTTATATCCTTCGTTCCATGCTCCTCGGAGATGGACGATTGCAGAGTGCCCATGAGTCTGGGGGCATATGACACATATACTAGCCTGTCCCGACGATTGGTGAATTACGTCAGCATATGTCTAGCCACACATTCCCAGGCGTACTACAAGGTCTTTAAATTGCATTCACTTAGATGGTTAGCCCACCCCATTTATTTATTCAGTATTTATATTATGGCATGTCATTTTTATGTATCTTGCTATGTCCCTCTGAGGACCTGGTCTCCTGCCAGGTGTATATGTTCTTGAGCATTCGCAGGAGTGCAGATCCAGGCATGTTACGTATATCCCGATGAGGTCTTCTCTTCGAGCCTCGTGATTGTCAGATATTGTTCTTATATGGTGTGTATCTGGTTCCTTTTTATATTCTATTTCGGCAGTAGATTTATTTCCATCTGACTGTCATTCTTAGATATCTTTATTGAGATCTAGTTACCTGATTATTGGTTATTCCTATATATGTGATATTCTGTGGATGAGATTTAGATATTACCCTGTGACTTATGATTAGTTTTACCACTTATGACTTATTGTTCATTATACAGCGTACGCACGTATATATGGTTTCCATATATTGGAGTTGCCATATATACGGGCGGCTGGCATGGTTATGTGTCCTAGTCCTACGTATTTTGGGACTGGGGCGTGACACAACTTTTCCCCCTCCCCTCCCTATAACTACCTTCCCAACTCCTCCTCCTCCTCCTCCTCACACCACTTCTCCTCCTCCTCCTCCTCCTCCTCCTCCTACTCACAGCACTTCTCCTCCTCCTCCTCCTCATATCAATCCCCCTTCATAATATGATCAACATTTTTGGAGATGGCTAACCACAATGACGGTCGTATTCCTGGTGGACCGACTACCCAGCTTATTATTAAGAAACGTGAAGACCACATTTCTAGTCGGATATTTACTGGCGAGGTAATTTTTGAAATTGTAAGTTTCCAAGTTTAGTAATTTACACACAAAATATAATGCATATGTTTTTTATAGTTATACGACCATGATCTTGGCTTACGAACCAGGATCCATGTACATTGGCGGACCGAAAGAAAATTATCGTACGTGGGAGCTAAATTCGGTCCAAAAGGCTTTGGTGGGTTCCTTTGGATTCCACTATATAGATCGTGTTAGATATTTAATCCACGATCTTCATTTAGTTGTAAGTCTTGCGAAGCGTTGGAGTCCTGAACGTAACACTTTCCATCTCCCATTCGGCGAGATGTACGATCACCCTATTTGATGTGGCAAATATACTAGGGTTACCTATTAAATGTGACGCTATATATTTTGATCCGCACTTAAAGAGATCTGATATGATCAGGAGGTATCTCGGTGTTAGCCCTCCATCTGGTATAAAAGGCGGCAATTTTGTGAAGTTTACATGGCTTCGTGGCAACTTCATGGACCTACATCACACTATTGACGGGGTGGTTGATGTAGATGAAATGCGGGTATATATTTTTATTAGTAATATTTGTTTATGACTTAATTTAGTGTCTATATAACACTTAATATTTTAGGTCATTCGTTGCACTAGAGTGTATCTACTCTGTTTATGTGGTACAATTCTATTTCCCGATGCATCGAAAAATATGGTAAATGTGCAGCTTCTACCATTATTGGATGATTTGACAAAACCTACTCTGCATGCGTGGGGAGCTGCTACTCTTGCCTTTTTATACGCCAATCTGACAGAATTTGTGAGATCCAATCGCAAGAGTATTTGTGGATGTATTTCACTGATTCAGGTATGAATGAAAGAGCTAAAAAAGTTAGAGTAATTTTATACGCAAATTTTGTTTGTACTAATGTCATTTTTTTTTATAGTTCTGGTCCTACGAGCACTTCTATATTGGTAGGCCTGTTACTAGCATCCTCAGTGATGTTGGAGTATTTTTAGTTGCTATGCGATGGCCCACAGATGTAGTAGATTATCAATACTACCAATGTAGGAGTGTATCACTTTATCGTAGCCAATTTGATACACTGCAGTATCATGAGGTAATTTTTAAATATGTAATAAATATCTTTAAATTATTTCAGTTTTGATCGTAGATAAACATCACATCTATTTGATACAATATCTTTAAATAGGTTACCAGGTTATCTTACTCATGTGAAGATGATGCTCCAAAAATCAAGAGGACATCATATGCGTTTACTTTACATAGATCTCATATTATATATGATCGGTTTACCATGTACCATCCGACAGACCGTGTTCTTCGATAATTCAGAATAAGCCCAATAATTCCCGATGATCCACCGACAGTCGGTTATGAGGCAGCAAATGCATTACAACGAATTCTTGGTCTCGTTGCTGACTGGAATAATCGGTTCGAGAATTATAGTATGAGGGACATGTCTCCCAGACTAAGATCTGCTGAGGAATGTAAGTTATAAGTTACTCATTATTTGTATTAATTTAGTGTAAATAATTTACTAAAATTTTGTTCACATTATACAGACATGGGTAACCTGGACTATAGGCAATGGTGGGGATGCCCTCTTATGAGCAACCGAGTATACCAATATGAGGAGCAAAGGTTCAAGATTAGATCCGTAGATGATTCTACTCTGCGTGCTTTTGCCGATGGCATGCATGATTTGGTATGACTTCATTATAGTTTAAAATATACATATACATAGATATGATAAATATATTAATTTACAAGTTTCATATTTCAGAGTGGTGTATACCGACAACATTTGCAACAACCTGATATAAACCTTTTCCCACAAAGTTGGCTTCTTATGGAGGAACTTGTGACTCGTGTTGATCATCTGGGTATTGGACGGGAACCTGAAATACCTCCAGTACAATCACGTCTTCCACCAGACTATCCGACCGGCTTAGTACAACAGAGAAACTATCGTCGTCGTCGGAGGGATACTGTAGAGGACCCTTTTCACCATTATACTGGAGCGAGCCCGAGTGACCAGCCCGAGTTACTATTATGCTTGAGCGGGACCGAGTTACCAGACTGCTGGAGCGAGCCCGAGTTACTAGACTCCTGGAGATGAAAGCTACCAGATATTCACATAATTTTATTTGACTCCATCAGCACCGCTGCCTACCCAAACTCAACAAGACGAGGAGGAGGATGAGTAGATAATTTGTACAATATATGATTGCAATATTTGTATGATTTGTAATAATGTTTGATTGCAATATTTGGGTATTGAACAATTCTTAAGTAGACTTTCATTATCAGACTCACTATTACAATATTTTTAAGTTTGTATTGAACAATTCTATTTTACTCTCTTGGTTGACTAGTACATCTTCTTCGGTTGTGTCTCATAGCACCACAATTACTGCAACGTATATCTCTCGTCGATTAGAAGTGTTAATATCTAATCTAGGACAAGTAGCATACGCTGTTATCCAATGTTCAAATCGACGACTTTCATCGTTTACACCAATAAGCCAATCGTACAAAATTATGTTCTCGGCTTTAATTATATCAAACACAATCTCTGCATCCGTTTCATTATATGATCTAGCAAGCGAGTCTAACAAGTGTTGAAATACTGGTTCTTTGGTAATTTTTTTTATGTTTTGTTTAAAATGTTGAATACAAAAAAATGAGGAGATGCAGGAAAAATAGCACGAACAATATTTATTAATCCTTTTTGCTTGTCAGATATAAATAAAATTGTACTCCAATCATTAAAACAACTTTCAAAAGATATTTTAAGAGAATTTAAAAACCAAGACCAAGAATCACTATTTTCACCTTCAACAACAGCATAAGCTATAGGATATGATAGTTAGGATCGTGAGCACAAGCAATAAATAATATACCTTGATATTTAGACGAAAGAAATGTAGCATCAGTATTAATAACTGGTAAAGAGCCCCTTAAAAATCCATCAGTACATGACTTAAAACAAATAAAAATTCGTTGAAAGCTATTATTTTTGGAAGTTTTAATAAAACATGTACTACCTGGATTTGTCTCCATAATTCTATAACAATACTCCTCAAGACTAGCGTATGCCTCATCATAACTACCATTAATTTCAGCTAATGCTGTCTCTCGGGCTCTCCAGGCTTTGGAATAACTAACTTGTATACGGTGCTCCCTATATATATCTTTAATAATTTGTGATGGACTGTATCACTAGTTATCTCTAATAATGTCAATTATCATGGTTTTAATCCATGCAGCGGTAGCTAGTCGATGACGTCCTGTACTAAGTCTCCCTAAACAAGAATGATGATTTTCTAATGTACTAACTTTAACTATATCGCCATTTCCAATAGATTTGACATATACTCTCCAATTATAATTCGGTTGATCACAACTATATATAATTTCACGAGCATTATTTATAATACTAGCTGAACAACTAAAATTATATTTAATTGCTAAATTACTTATAAACCTTCTAAAGTGAGAACGACTAGGAAATGATTGTCCCTTAAATACTTCATCAGTGATAGCTTTTACAACATCATCATCTACCGTATAGTCTACATTTTCAACTAAATCATCACTATTTCCATCGTCGTTGTCACTAACATCATCATGGTTAGATTCATCTGATGAATGAGCTTCTTGGAAAAATGAAACAATTTGTTGAGAAGAACTAGCACCCGAACTAACATGCTGATATTCAGAAAATATTCATTATTTCTATTATCTAATGTTGTTGCTACTTTAATAACATATATTTTATATACCGTGATTGTGAATTAATCTTAAGAATATAATTCCATGCATCTTCACTATCTATCAAAAAACAATTAGAACCAAAAATAGACTTCAGAATAAAATCACAATGAATAGAACAACCACTACCAAAAAAAGTCAAATTAGCGACGTCTAAAAACGTCGCTAAATAACCAAAAATCGTCGCTAATTAGGTTTAGCGACGTAATTAGCGACGTTTCAAAGCAGTCGGAAAAAACCAAGTCGCTAAAACAAAAAACGTCGCTAAACGTCGCTATGCCGACGTTTTTTAGCGACTTTAATGTGTCGCTAAATTTAGCGACGTTTTGCGACGCCAAGTCACTAAAAAGCAACGTTTAGAAAAGTCGCTAAACGTCGCTGATTAGCGACATCTATCGCGACGTTACACCGACGTCTTTAATGACCTGGCTATACTGCCATGTCAGCAATTGGCGACGTTTAGCGACGTAATTAGCGACGTCATTAGCGACGTCCTTAGCGACGTTTTACAGCATCGCTAATTAGCGACGTAATTAGCGACGTAATTTAACGTCGCTAAACGTCGTTAATAACGTCGCTAATTTAAAAAAAAAAAAATAATGTGCAGAAGCAAACATTGGTGATTCCCTGCATTTTTACATCATCTTCATCATACACACCAACATGATTCAATCTAGTTAACTATATAATCCAATTAAATTAAAGACCACAAGAAGTATCAATCCAATTAAATGTGGATAACTATATAATCCAATTAAATTAACTAAAAAATTAAAGACCACAACAAGCATCATACATCATGTCTATTGTTGAAGTATCAATAATTCATAAATAATAATAAAAATAACTATACTACTACGGATCTGCAAGAGGCTGACCAGCGGCGCGCTTGAAGGATAACAACTCCTCATACTCGTCCCGTGGAATCGACACCGATGTCGATGGAGAAGGCAGTGACGTCGGTGGAGGCCGTGCCCGCTCCAAGTCTGCGAGTCGCTGGTTGTAAGAATCCAGGGTAGATAACAGCCTCGTACTGCTATCACCCATTGAATCCTGCATCCTCGTCAGGTTCTCGCCCATCGATAGCTGTGACGCCTGCATCCTCGTCAGCTTCTCGCCCATCGATAGCTGTGACGCCTGCAGCTCCATGATATTGCGATCATTGGAGGCTCTAATATCATTTGTCAATTCTCGTAGCTCCGTCATGCTGCGGTCGAGCATATCCAATCGTGCGATGAGCATCGGATCGTCCGCCTGCGGCTGGGACCGGGACTGGTCCTCCATACTTCGCAGCAAGTAGTCACGGAGAGACGCAATCTGACGGTCAACGGCCTCCTGGACTCTGGCCGACGACTGCGAGGGCTGCGACTGCGAGGGGTGTGTGGAATGCACAGCTGTCGGGGAGGCCCTAGATGACTGCGTCGCAACCAGGGCGCCATAGGAGCCCGTACCATAGTACGTACCCCTCTGGAGACCACCAGCTGCGGTCACCCACAGGTCGTCCGCCGACGGAGATGGACCGGGCTGCGACGAAGCACCAGCCTCTCCAGGTGTAGGTGCACTAGCAGTCGCCCGCTCACGAAGCCTAAGATACTCGGCCTAGAAAAGGTTTGGAAACTCAATAATTGCCTAAGTTATATTAAAATAAACACAAAGTAAAGTAATACTTACATAGGTCTGTGAGGCCCTCTCATCAATGAGATTTTCGTCCTTGCGATGGGTGGCCAAGAAGACGGTCACCATGTTTGCATCCTCACCCCTCTGTATCTGTTAAAAATATATTTTTTATTACTAAACTTAAATATTTTTTCCAAGTACCATTTTATGGTACTTGGTACTTATATTAAAATAATATATTTTAAAAGAAAAAACATACCAAACGACGGAAATGTTCCGTCATCGGAATCGAGCCACCACACCACTTAGCAGCATTCTGCCTAGCCGCCTTGGCCTTCTTAGACCTTTCCTTGTAGCTCGGATCATCGAATCTAGCCCTCATCGCAGTCGACTGCTCAGGCGTGATCCAACCTTGGATCGGTTTTCCAGCACGATCACGAGCCTTCTGGTCATCCAGAGCATCTCGGATAAGCTTGGCGGCAACGGTGGGAAAGAGCCGCTCGATCAACTCGGCCCGGTGCGGAGGATAAAAATACGTTTGCTACAATAAATAATTTATTAAGTTAGCATCACGAATATGCATAAATTAGAGGATTTATTTAATATACTTTTACCTGGAAGTGCGCAAACCAGAACGCCTTCCTCTCCTCCGGAGCCTCAGAGTAGTTGATCCAAGGGCCACCGTAGTTGTTCCTCAGAAATTGGCCCAGGCGTTTCTGAACCGACGATGGACGATATCTATACAGAAATAATAATTTAGATTACTGAAAAAGTCAATATACGATGAATAAAGAGAAACACAAATATATACTAAACCATCTAATTGACTTACTTTGTACCGTCGGCCCAAATCTCTGTCCTCGTCTCCTCCGGTGGTGCGCATGGAGGATCTTGCTGATGCTGGGACAACGTCGGCACGACCTCCTCTACATGCTCATCTGTCTCCATGGTTCCGTCAGCAGGAGGAACGCTGGACGAGGGAGTACTATCACGCCTGGAACTACTCGTCCCAGGAGTGATGCCACGCAACGTCATCGCAGTCGGAGATGTGACTGATCGATATACTGGAGTACTGGGCGACGATGATCCGAAACCAACAGTAGGCAGTACCGGAGTGGCACTCTGTCTACCTCGGGACCTGCCGAATCCTCCGCGTCGTCCTGTCATATCTGATAACAACATATGATGAATATAGAGAAACACAAATATATACTACATTCTACAGTCGAAATATGATACATATCTCAAAGCATTATACAGTCAAAATATAATACATATATTCGTTACCTCTTCCCATATCGTGCATCCGGGCCACCTTGGCGGTGGATTGGCCTTCTCCACAACTCTCGCACGAAAAGCATTCCGATTCCTCTGGTACGGATGATCCTTCGGTAAAAATTATCGATGACAATCGAAGAAGCACGGTTTGCCTCCGTGTTTCAAACGGAAAGCCTGAGAACGGTCCATGCAATACGGACATGAGAGACGACCATGGGTGCTCCATCCCGATAACATTCCATAGGCCGGAAAGTCGTTGATGGTCCACATAAGTGCTGCCCTCATTGTCACGCCCCGGACCCGCCCGGGCCGCCGCTCCGCCCTGCCCCGCCCCGTGCGGCCGGGAATTTGAACGAACCGGGCACGAATCACCATGCCTCGGCGCGCCGGACGCGAATCACCGCGCCCGTCCCGCGGGTGCGAGGGAGGAAGGGAGCCAAGCGAATGGCCCGAGTCGAGCTTTCGGGGGACGTGATGCCGCACGGGCCTGGGGTTGCGCCCGTGCAAGGCCAATCATTTAAGTTGATAGTTGGCTATCATCGCATCAATCGAGTTCGCAGCAGAAAGGGACTTGTTGCAATGCAATGCATTAGCCAACTGAGTGTTCGGGACAATCGAGGCAACTTGGGTTTCCTTTAGCAAAGGCACATGTTCGTTCCATACATTATGCCCCCTTATACGATAGCATTCTCGGGGCAACAATCGAAACCAGGATTCCGGGTCTTCGGGACTGTGGCACGCCTATCGCTTCCTCGGGCGATCCAGTACCTGCGAACAAGTAAACTGTTGGTGGGTCAGCACTTTATACAAGTACTGGTGAGATAAATCAACTGAACAGAAACAAGCATTCACTCAAACAGGCACTAAGTAATCATGTTATAAAACATTACATTACTAGTGATCTTTCTAGTTTTACCTAGGTTCGTTTCATGCAGTTCTAGCAGAGTCAATTTACTTGTTTAGAAACATGTTTGGAAACAGAGTTTCATATACTAAGCAGGCAAGCAAACCGTTCATGTTCCAGGGTGTGCGCAGTGTGTCTCGTGCGACTCGAGGGTCAGATGCAAAGCTAGACACACAATGCACATTCTTAGGGGCAGTCCTCTATCCATGTCAACACAATGACTTAGCTATATGAATGGCGGTCCCCGAGTATCTCAGGATCGGCAGCTGGGGGAACAGCATACCAATGACTCTTTTATCTGATGCTAATGGCAGCTGTGACTCATGGTTGCTTTGCACTATCTCTGTAGCAGCCGTGACACATGCAGTTCAGCTCTGCACCAAAAGCCATTGTCCGACCGCGTGCGAATGCATGGATCACTATCAAATAAACTCTAGTATGCAGACGAGACGAACCATCATAATGCAAATCCTTGTTGCGGGGCAAATCCGACTTATCACTTGAACACATTCAGGCACATTATGGTTCTCTCGAAGCATAGACGATAGTGAACATGTTCATGCACTCTAAGCAAGAGATCTGGATTCTCGTTTAGCAGACTTTGATTCAAAGACAAGCTAGGTGAGTTCGTTCATTAACATGCAAGGCAGGTTCTATCATTCTCTTAAGAAAACATTGCAAGCAAAAACTCAGGTTATTTATTAAGGCGTGCAAGAATCAGAGAACGAAGTTCTGCCCACTCACCTTGATACATAACGCCGGCGCGGAGCGGGGCGTTACATACTTACCCACCAACAAAAAGTTTCGTCCTCGAAACTTCAAGGATAAACTTCTCGATATCCCGAGTAGCGATAGTGCCGTCCCTCGCCATACTCAATCGAAACAATCAAGCAATTCAAGTTCAGGAAACGTTTTGCACTTTGAGAATATCTATGGACTTATTGTATGGAACGCACTTTGCAAAATCATATCGATCTCAGAGTCATAGCAACGAATTTTGGGCCAGGAGATCGATTCCGCTCTGATACCATTCTGTCACGCCCCGGACCCGCCCGGGCCGCCGCTCTGCCCTGCCCCGCCCCGTGCGGCCGGGAATTTAAACGAACCGGGCACGAATCGCGCCGGACGCGAATCACCGCGCCCGTCCCGCGGGTGCGAGGGAGGAAGGGAGCCAAGCGAATGGCCCGAGTCGAGCTTTCGGGGGACGTGATACCGCACGGGCCTGGGGTTGCGCCCGTGCAAGGCCAATCGTTTAAGTTGATAGTTGGCTATCATCGCATCAATCGAGTTCGCCGCGGAAAGGGACTTGTTGCAATGCAATGCATTAGCCAACTGAGTGTTCGGGACAATCGAGGCAACTTGGGTTTCCTTTAGCAAAGGCACATGTTCGTTCCATACATTATGCCCCCTTATACGATAGCATTCTCGGGGCAACAATCGAAACCAGGATTCCGGGTCTTCGGGACTGTGGCACGCCTATCGCTTCCTCGGGCGATCCAGTACCTGCGAACAAGTAAACTGTTGGTGGGTCAGCACTTTATACAAGCACTGGTGAGATAAATCAACTGAACAGAAACAAGCATTCACTCAAACAGGCACTAAGTAATCATGTTATAAAACATTATATTACTAGTGATCTTTCTAGTTTTACCTAGGTTCGTTTCATGCAGTTCTAGCAGAGTCGATTTACTTGTTTAGAAACATGTTTGGAAACAGAGTTTCATATACTAAGCAGGCAAGCAAACCGTTCATGTTCCAGGGTGTGCGCAGTGTGTCTCGTGCGACTCGAGGGTCAGATGCAAAGCTAGACACACAATGCACATTCTTAGGGGCAGTCCTCTATCCAAGCCAACACAATGACTTAGCTATATGAATGGCGGTCCCCGAGTATCTCAGGATCGGCAGCTGGGGGAACAGCATACCAATGACTCTTTTATCTGATGCTAATGGCAGCTGTGACTCATGGTTGCTTTGCACTATCTCTGTAGCAGCCGTGACACATGCAGTTCAGCTCTGCACCAAAAGCCATTGTCCGACCGCGTGCGAATGCATGGATCACTATCAAATAAACTCTAGTATGCAGACGAGACGAACCATCATAACGCAAATCCTTGTTGCGGGGCAAATCCGACTTATCACTTGAACACATTCAGGCACATTATGGTTCTCTCGAAGCATAGACGATAGTGAACATGTTCATGCACTCTAAGCAAGCGATCTGGATTCTCGTTTAGCAGACTTCGATTCAAAGACAAGCTAGGTGAGTTCGTTCATTAACATGCAAGGCAGGTTCTATCATTCTCTTAAGAAAATATTGCAAGCAAAAACTCAGGTTATTTATTAAGACGTGCAAGAATCAGAGAACGAAGTTCTGCCTACTCACCTTGATACATAACGCCGGCGCGGAGCAGGGCGTTACATACTTACCCACCAACAAAAAGTTTCGTCCTCGAAACTTCAAGGATAAACTTCTCGATATCCCGAGTAGTGATAGTGCCGTCCCTCGCCGTACTCAATCGAAACAATCAAGCAATTCAAGTTCAGGAAACGTTTTGCACTTTGAGAATATCTATGGACTTATTGTATGGAACGCACTTTGCAAAACCATATCGATCTCAGAGTCATAGCAACGGATTTTGGGCCAGAAGATCGATTCCGCTCTGATACCATTCTGTCACGCCCCGGACCCGCCCGGGCCGCCGCTCCGCCCTGCCCCGCCCCGTGCGGCCGGGAATTTGAACGAACCGGGCACGAATCACCGTGCCTCGGCGCGCCGGACGCGAATCACCGCGCCCGTCCCGCGGGTGCGAGGGAGGAAGGGAGCCAAGCGAATGGCCCGAGTCGAGCTTTCGGGGGACGTGATGCCGCACGGGCCTGGGGTTGCGCCCGTGCAAGGCCAATCGTTTAAGTTGATAGTTGGCTATCATCGCATCAATCGAGTTCGCAGCGGAAAGGGACTTGTTGCAATGCAATGCATTAGCCAACTGAGTGTTTGGGACAATCGAGGCAACTTGGGTTTCCTTTAGCAAAGGCACATGTTCGTTCCATACATTATGCCCCCTTATACGATAGCATTCTCGGGGCAACAATCGAAACCAGGATTCCGGGTCTTCGGGACTGTGGCACGCCTATCGCTTCCTCGGGCGATCCAGTACCTGCGAACAAGTAAACTGTTGGTGGGTCAGCACTTTATACAAGTACTGGTGAGATAAATCAACTGAACAGAAACAAGCATTCACTCAAACAGGCACTAAGTAATCATGTTATAAAATATTACATTACTAGTGATCTTTCTAGTTTTACCTAGGTTCGTTTCATGCAGTTCTAGCAGAGTCGATTTACTTGTTTAGAAACATGTTTGGAAACAGAGTTTCATATACTAAGCAGGCAAGCAAACCGTTCATGTTCCAGGGTGTGCGCAGTGTGTCTCGTGCGACTCGAGGGTCAGATGCAAAGCTAGACACACAATGCACATTCTTAGGGGCAGTCCTCTATCCAAGCCAACACAATGACTTAGCTATATGAATGGCGGTCCCCGAGTATCTCAGGATCGGCAGCTGGGGGAACAGCATACCAATGACTCTTTTATCTGATGCTAATGGCAGCTGTGACTCATGGTTGCTTTGCACTATCTCTGTAGCAGCCGTGACACATGCAGTTCAGCTCTGCACCAAAAGCCATTGTCCGACCGCGTGCGAATGCATGGATCACTATCAAATAAACTCTAGTATGCAGACGAGACGAACCATCATAACGCAAATCCTTGTTGCGGGGCAAATCCGACTTATCACTTGAACACATTCAGGCACATTATGGTTCTCTCGAAGCATAGACGATAGTGAACATGTTCATGCACTCTAAGCAAGCGATCTGGATTCTCGTTTAGCAGACTTTGATTCAAAGACAAGCTAGGTGAGTTCGTTCATTAACATGCAAGGCAGGTTCTATCATTCTCTTAAGAAAACATTGCAAGCAAAAACTCAGGTTATTTATTAAGGCGTGCAAGAATCAGAGAACGAAGTTCTGCCCACTCACCTTGATACATAACGCCGGCGCGGAGCGGGGCGTTACACTCATCTGAAAATTCTGCTTTCTAGAAACATCGTACGTGTTGGCACCGACTTCCCACAGCTGATTCAACTCATCTATCAAAGGCTGTAAATACACATCGATGTTCCTCTTCGGATTGTTCGGACCCGGGATAATAACGGTTAGGAACATATACGGAGTCTTCATGCACATCCAAGACGGTAGATTGTACGGAGTGACGATCACAGGCCAACACGAATACTGGGAGCCCGAAAGTCCTAATGGGGTAAAACCGTCAGAGCAGAGCCCCAATCTGACATTACGCGCTTCCTCGGCAAAATATGGATACTCTCGATCAAAGTGCTTCCATGCTTCTCCATCGGATGGATGATCCAATACTCCTTCGATCTGTTTTCGCCTGTGCCAACTCATGTTTTCTGCAGTCTCCTTAACCATAAACAATCGCTGCAACCGCGGCGTCAAAGGCAAGTAGTGCATCGAATCGGTAGGCTTTCTTCCACCGACAGACTTTCCTCTAACAGTGGCCTTGTAGCGATCAGCACCACAGAATCTGCACGCATCTTCATCCTTGTCGTCTTTGTAGTACAACATGCACCCGTTGCGACATGCATCGATTTTCTCGTATCCCATCCAAAGCGATCTCACCATCCTCTTAGATCGATAGAAGTCTTTAGGCAACTTTGCACCCTCGGGCAAGATCTCTATAATCAAATCGAGCAGTCGATTATAGCATTCTTGCGACATGTTAAAATCAGACTTGATGCTCAATAATCTTGTAACCACCTCCAACGGTGAATGATCCTCACAACCAGGATATAGTGGAGTCCTTGCATTCTCAAGCAACTCCATAAACTTTGCAGCATCGGCATTCGGTGCCTCCTCAGCTGCATCATAATTGTCCGGATTGAAACTAGGTCCCGCCGTATCATAATTGTCAGGATTGAAACTAGGCCCCGCTGTATCATAAACCATGTTCACCAACCCGTCGTCATAAGCATCGTGGTCTTGGACATCCATATACGGCTCCACATAGGGCTCCGACTCTGATGCTAGAGATACAAGTTCTCCGTGCGCGGTCCACTGATAGTAATTCGGCGTAAAGCTCTTCGAGTATAAATGATATGTAACTTCCACTTCAGGATGATATTTTCTGTTGCGACATCTCACACACGGACACTTAATTTTGGTACCGTCCATGTATTGAGGGAACGCCTTTGCGAACTGCAGGAACTGCTGTACACCCTCAATGAATTCATCCCGCACACCGCACATGTCATCAGGATGACGGTTGTACATCCACGAACGATGACGCAGATAGTAATTCATATCCATTTCTAGAAACTTCTGCAAAATTGACAGTATGTATCATATAAATCATTACATGCAAAATTAACCGTACTATAAAAATCATAACTGATATAATACATATTTTCATTTATCAAAACTGCAGCTGCCCAACCTCATAGTACTATGAACTGCACTATAAGTGTGCAGTCAACACTACAAATAGTGTGTCATACTATAGAACTGCAGCTGCCCCCAACCACACTCCTAGGTCAGTGTCCGTTATGGGAAAAGCAGTCATGGCATTGCACTAAGGCACCTGGTGCTTGAACAATTTTTGCATCAAAAGTTTCCCAAGTACACGGGCTATTGCTCTATGAAATGGATAACCCCATGCATTGTGGCTGTACTCACTCACATTTACCGGCAGATTACTGCACTCCCTTTAGTAAAAAAACCTAACCCCCCAAACTGGCACACTGATACACACATACACTCTTAAGAATTCTGTAATCAAAACTCACCTGGTACCAACAACACCTATTAAGTACTCTAAATTCTATACTTCATATAAACACTCCATCTATACTCATATAAACACTCCATCTATACTCCCAGAT
Organism: Iris macrosiphon; assembly: GCA_036927795.1. Classification (NCBI taxonomy): domain Eukaryota; kingdom Viridiplantae; phylum Streptophyta; class Magnoliopsida; order Asparagales; family Iridaceae; genus Iris; species Iris macrosiphon. Next base: position 31,337,705 of record JAYESA010000005.1, read on the forward strand.
CTGGGATACACCTATATGAATGCTCAACCTTCACACCTATTACTTATTCTCTTCAACACATATATTCACTCAAACACCTGACTAATACACCTCTTTAAATCAGTCACCCACTGCTACTGCTTACCTTCTTCCTCAATATTTGATTACCCCTTATCCCGAGCCACACACTCATGTGTGCACTATAGTATCACTATGAATACCCAATCTTCTCTCAGATGTTGGTGTTATATCTGACACTTGCCCTCATGTCCTTCAAATCATACGAGTTCAAACCCTATCTCAAACACATCCAAATCCTGCCTTGCACTAGTTGCTGACTGGCTCAGTAAGTTGCTGCACAAGGATGCAGTGTTTACACTGTATTAGGACCCCCTCACACCTGCCTGCAGAAGCTAACAACCAACTACAATGCACCTAAACCTTAATGCACACTATGTTCAGCTGTGCAGTGCCTCCTCAAGTTGCCTGTTGCACATTGGGCTGATGTGCCTCAAGTCTCCCCCTGCTCACTGCTAGTAAGCAGTGCTCACTGCTGCTGTTACCTCTCTCGGCGACTTGGGCCAGTCGGCCCTAACCCTAACCCTAACCCTAACCCCATGTCAACAAACCTAACCCTAACCCTAACCCTAGGTCCTGATCAGTGTCTGTGTCAGTGTGTGTGTGTGCCGTGTCTGTGTCAGTGTCAGTGTCTATGTGTGTGTCGTGTTTGTGTCAATGTCACATGTGTCCTGTGAGAGAGAGAGAGAGAGAGAGAGAGTAGGGTTTACCGGAGTAGTCGCGGTGGAGAGCGGGTCGACGGAGCGCGGGAGGGGGGAAATTTTTTTTCTTTTCGAAATTTCAACAGATGGGGAAAAATGAAACCGATCCCTAATTAACCAAATTTAGCGACGTTTAGCGACGTCCAAGAAAAAACGTCGCTAATTTAAATTTTAGCGACGTCAATGCGTCGCTACACACGTTGCTAAATATTTTCAATATTAAGGTCGCTATATACGTCGCTAAACGTCGCTAAATTAGACATATTAGCGACCTAAACTGAACTTATAGCGACTTATCTTTTAAAATCTTAATAAAAGTCGCTAAACGTCGCTAAATGTCGCAATTTAGCGACGTCTAGCGACGTTTTAATAAGGAGTCGCTAATTTTTATATTATTAGCGACGTTTCTTTTGACGTCGCTAAAATACGTCGCTAAGACCGCTTTTTCTAGTAGTGAACGTTCAATAATATGATTATGTATATTTTCAAAACTAATATTTGGATAAGTTGAAAAAATTATACTTTCTCCTCCTTCGTAATTTAACCCATTTACTTTACCGCCGTGCGAGCATACAATTCTTACGCTACGATCCATGACGGTTGAAAACTTTTGCTACAAGAAACTCAGATGAACTTTAGCTGCAGGCAAAACTTTGACTGAAGCTTTGCTAGAGGCAGAGAGACAAAGAGAGTGTTGGAGACTTTGCTAGTGGAAAGAGAGAAAATAGAGTGAGTGTTGGCTGATTTGGTTGAGATAGAAAATATATAGAGTGAGAGTGTTGAATGTAATTGCCGTTGTGCAATGGCTATAATGCTTCCCAAGTATGTGAGCGGATGCTTACTCGCCAACTGAGTTGGCGGGCAGAGTGCAACGGTCACAGCCTCCCCCCTAAACCCTCACTCGCCAACTTAGTTGGCGGGCACAGCCTCCAACTCAGCATCCCTCGCCAACTAAGTTGGCGGCCTGCATGTATCTCGCCAACTCAGTTGGCGGGTCCCCACAACTCGCCAACTCAGTTGGCGAGTTCTCCCCCTCCCCATAATTTCTCCAAACTCCTCCATTTTTTTACAATTATATATAAATATATTATTTATTTTAAAAAATCGTAATTAACAACTGACAGATCAAAAATAGGTTCGTTTAATTGTACTCTTGAAATTAGTGTTGTATATATACTTTTGAAAAAACCATAGTTCACTTTCTCTTTTAGCCCACGTTAGAAAATGAAAGCCACTCTCATGTCCATATAATATTTTTTTATTCTTGTTTACTTATGAATTATTATGGACTAGATCTGTGCATGTCTTCTTTGCCGTTTGATTTGGTTTGATCTGGTTCAACATACATAACGTTTACGGCCGTCGCATGCCGATCGATTTGATTTCCCGTTCGGCTCCGGATTAAGACACAAAAGTTTTTCTTTTGTTCTTTATTTTTTGAACAGTTTCATTCTTCAAGTCACTATCCGTTGCACATTTATTTGACCAACGGTCCAAATTATTATTCCCAATAGCTAACATTATTTCAGCCCAAATTATCCATCTTAATTCAGTCATCAATCTCCTTTAATCCATGGCTTATGGGATCCTCTCTATATATATTTCACAATTTTGTTGATTAGAGGATATGACTACAGTAGCGAAACTCTACCCCTCCTTCTCTCTCCTGATTCTCCTGATGTTCGTTGCTAAGTTCGGGATCATTTTTTCGGAGTTCTGTGGAGTTACAGGATACCGGTAGCAACTTTTTTTTTTTACCTATAGTAGAACTCGAAAAAAAAATTTGCACATAGATTTCGAAAAAAATTACGGAAACAATATTTTGTACACGACTTCTTTGTAGACTGATAACACTAAATTTTATTGTTTTGTTATTTTGATTACAGGATTACTAAAAGGGAAATCAACAACAATTAATACACGACATTGTTATTGGATATATATATATATATATATATATATATATATATATATATATATATATATTATGACCTATCATATTCCATAACCAGCTGGTTGTTGTTCAAGCCACCCGTCGTTGACATATGATATGGCAGTCAGCTGCCACACTTGGTCGTCGCTAAGCTTCTTCTCCCAAGGCACCCTGTGTGAAGTATCCGACCCTGGTCCTGAGCAACCGTGTTCTGCAAAAGTTGTATATTCCCTGCATGCATGCGCACACAATTATATATAGTTACAATGATCGAAAGGCTTGGCCCAGAGTCATTCTTATTTCAAAAGTAAGTGCAACCTAGGTCTATGTTTTATATTTTCTATAAAGACTTATAATACGAAAAAAATTTATTTTAAAAATTAAACATAAAGGTCAAGCTCGAGTGACCCTTGTGGTTACCGGAGAGAGACATAAGAGCCCTGTCTGGATGGCGGAAGATCGGTAGATCGAGTCAGGTAACGTATTATTCCTTCAGTTTATGAATAGTGGGAGTTGAAAGCAGTGGGTCCAAAAAAACATACCGAACAACTCAATAAATATATATATATATATATATATATATATATATATATATATATATATATAAAGTAGAGAGGTACTCCGTGTAATTATTTTCAAAATAAGAATATTTAAACTAACTCCCCTCCCCCACCCCCACCCCACCCCACCCCACCCCACCCCAATCTCTGTACGGCAGCGATAGCAGCGACGCTGACGCCGACGTGCACGAAGAGAGAGAGAGGGAAGGAGTGTAAGGAAGGGGGCTGCTGCTGCGGGGGTGGTGCAGTTGGAGGCGCGGGTAGGGTGCAGCTGCAGAGGTGGGGGCAGCCGAGAAGGGGGTAGCCGAGAAGAGGTTGTGTGGGGAAGAGGAATAACTTTGTTTTTTTTTAGAATAGTAAGTTAAAAATATTCAATAATTGATTATGCATGTCAAGTTGTCAAATAAAAAGATTTAGGATATCAAGTTGAAAAATAGAAATAGATAAAAATATTAAGTTCAAATTTAGCCTAATAATTGTTACCCAAAGAAACATTTAAAATAATGAACCAATATATATATATATATATATATATATATATATATAGAGAGAGAGAGAGAGAGAGAGAGAGGAGGCTGTAGGTTGGCTGTCAATTTTTTTTTGGTAGGGTTTAGTATGGTACACTTGCTGTGATTGTGCACTCTGACCGTAAACGGTAAGAAGTAAAATATTCCATGTAACTTTTCCATCCGTAAACGGTAATAAATAAGATATGGTCGAGAAATTAATTCTAAATCCATAGTACTAGTCTGTAGTTGTTACTGTATGCTAGGTAACTTTTCCAAAAAATTTCAGGACTTAAAATTCTGCTTCCGTCCTTGTATATATAGTTGGCATAAAATATTCTGCATATGTATAAATAGCTTACCCGCCATTAGCGGAATTCCAGCTGTTCCAACCCTCCGAGAAAACGATATTATCCATGTAAGTTTGGTAGAACAAGACCCTCGCGTAGCTTCTCCATGCTCTTCCTAGATACGTCTTGCCATTCCCTGTCAAAACGCAGTTCTTGAACACGAAACCGGACGTATCATTGGCGCCGTCCGCCCCTTGTGCCGTGACGTAGCCTACCCCAACCGACGTCGCAACAGTTGATATTCTGCAGCCCTGATCAATACGTAAACGATACTATAATTAGAAGCGGATCAGTACTTATGAGCAAGAGGCATGCAGTTAGAATAGTTTTTTCTAGGGTTAGCTAGCTAGGAGAATATGAGATCGGATCCGCAGTCCGGTTCTATTTTTTGTTTTTTGCATTAAATAACCCATGCAAATAGGAGGAGGAGGAGGAGGAGGAGGAGGAGGAGGAGGAGGAGGAAGGACACTGTTCCGGACAGGATCTGCTCAGTTCCCCTATGCATGCGATTTAAACCTAGCTGATCTTTCCTTAAATGCTATTAAATTAGAGTAATCCTATTTAATTGTTGTGTGACGTACGTACCTCGTAAATAGATTGTGCAGAGCCGAAAATGAAGTCCATGGAGCCCTCAATGTAGCAGTTCTTGAAGTAGTGTCGGCCTGCTTGATCGGACAAGGTGTCTTGGACTCCTATGAATTTGCAGCCGTACACGGAAGTCTTATCCCCTCCTATCAGAGCTGCAACTCCTATCTCCAATTGGGTCGTGCTTAAGTACGTGTTCTGCACATGCACAAATTAACATTTCCAAGTTACTTCTCCTTCTTCTTCAACATCATCATCATCATCTTATGTAGATCTAGCTAGTGAACTATTCTTGTACCAGCAACAAAAATGTCTTTCATTGAATTATAGCATGCACTTCCCAAACAAGAATGTAGAAAAATAGATGGTATATAATTAAATAAAAAAAAGAAAAGAAAAAAGTCATGAATAAAACTGTAACACGGGCGTCAAATTGAAACATGAGGTGTGTGCGGAGAGGATGTCTACTAGTGACTCCTCACATCTTCCAGAATGCATGCAAAAAATAAGGACCTTAATTCTAGATTAATTAAAAAACCGGATAATATAGAAATTAAGAATTAAACCTTGAATTGTATCCCGCTTAGAATGACATTGTGGGCTTGCGAGACGAAGGTTGCACTCTCCCACGTGCTCTTAACTAGTTGGTCATTCGTCATCAGCCCCTCCACCGTGGGGACAAAGACGTGATCACCCCACTGGATGATAGTTCTATGAGATCCCTCACCCTCCAGCATAATGAACCCTTTATTTCCTCCAATATTAATTTTTTCCCTGCAATGAAAGAATATTAAAGTAGGATAAAAAGAACTTCACATGTGACAAAAGGCTTATTAGATACAAGCATCCTCCTTCCTAATATATTTATAGACGTTAAAGTAAGCTAAAAAAATTCTTCATTTTTCCTAGAACTAGTATATTAAGTTAGTACCTATAAAAGTCGACGGTGTCAATTTGAACATTTTGGATAGTTGAGGGTATCAAATTGTAATTAAGCCTAAATTTTAAATCAATGCGTATTTCTCTTCCTTCTTTCCTAGAACTACCACCAATAACTTGGGGGTTCATTTCGTTCTTACTTAGTACTATAATGCAGTTTTTTATGACAGTACTCCATTTCATTTCTTGTTTGGTATTTTTAGTGATGGAGGTTACGTATCGTTAGGGCCGATCTAAAACATTTTAAAGTACAGTACAAAAATCTAAAATGTACTCTCATTTCACAAATATAGTATTATATGTTTTGTTTTGCCAAAAACTATAGGAAGAAAGTAAAAAAAGCTGATGACATGAAAATAATATAATGGATCAGCATACCTATAATAAATTGACAGCAAACAACAAAGATCATGATGTTAATTTTTAAGCTAACTTTGGAAAATGCAGCATGCATATAATAGCTTAACATTTATTTTCCAAAACTATTATAATAACAACATGCATATAGTATTAATAATATTATTTTTTCAAGACAGACTATAATAGTATTAATAACAACATGTATATGGTATTTTTTTTCTTTTCGAAAGCTACTTTAATATAAATTAATAATAGCATGTATATAATATTTAAAAAATTTCCAAGCTAGTATAGTAGGTTAAAAAATTTGGACCCTCCTAATCCGTGGGCCCTAAACGGTGCTTTGGTTGCCAAGGGCAAGGACTGGCCCTACGTCTCATGAAAGGCACGCATACCCGCTTTTTTTTTGATGTCCGACAATACGCACGAGACTTTGTACATGCTGTGTTGCATGTCATTTGGACCCATTATCCCACACCTCCCCCGCGGTTTGATCTCGAGACCGTCCGTCTAGCCAGGGAGGTTATGTCTCTTCTCACTGAACATAGTAGCCAGTTGAGTTTGGTAAAACTACTACATTCAACACAAGAAAAATGACCAGAAGATGATATGATTACTCGAAAACCCCGGGGCTAATGTGAATCTTGATCCACTGCTGGTTGAAGTCAGGGATGGAATCGATCGCCTCTTGAATTTTCATGAAATCACCGTGCCCTTTGTGATCGACGTAGATAGTCTTCGTGATTTCCTGAGACCCATTGGAGATCTGGAGGATGGATAGCGAGGAGTAGAGGAAGAGGAAGAGAAGGAAGAAAGAACTAGACAGGTTCAACATTCTGAATTAACAAATGCAACTACAGACACAATTTCTCTTGTGGACTGTTAATATATATATATATATATATATATATATATATATATATATATATATATATATATTTCTGAAGATAATCTTAAAGATGTGCTTAGATGGTCTCTTGGTGCCAGTCTGTGAAACGCATAAATTATTTCCAAACTTTTCTTGAAGAGTTAAGATCAGAGAATGAATTATACTTCCACAAATAAACATCCTACGAATGGATTGAAATAAATAGGGTGATATTGAAAACGAAAATCTGTATACTTCCATCCTTAGATATTCTACGCATGGTGTGATGCATATATCAGCTTTAGAATCTTTGCAATTAGAGTTATATTTAAAACGAAAATCTTATACTTGTATCCATAGACATTCTACGAATTGTATGAAACAAATATCAGATTTAGAATCTCTACAATTAGGATATTATTTAAAACTTACCTTTGACCCATATCCAACTGGTGCTACTATTAGTTAAAACTTCTTATGTTTCGTCCAAAAAAAACTTCTACTTATGTTTTTATTTCTTGTTTTTAGATGCCAATGAACAATTTGGCTTTCTTTACCATGGCCGATGAATTAACTTGGCCTATTTTGTAATGCCAATGAAATTTTTTGTTAATTTTCTCTTAATATAAAATCGGATTTAAGTTTATTATTTCTTCTTTAGGTTTGTCATTATTTTTGGAAGTTAATTATCATTACAGTAAGGCTCAATATGTAAAACAATTCTTAGGAAACAAATTTGAAAAAACTTGCTCATGTTCATGGACTTAAAACTTGAAATTTGACACCAGCTAAAGAAGTAAAATATGCACTTTTATGACTGTTCATGGACTCGTAAATAAAAAAAAAAATCACAAAATGTGTTCATGTTCTAGAATAAATACTCTGGAAATAGCCATAAACCATGCTCAATATCTCGATATGTTAAGTCTGAACACTTTTGTATGCACGTCGAAAAATCTGGAAAACTTACTTACTTACAAAACTTGAATCTCAAACCAGAAAACTTCATAAACCTAGAAATTGCCAGAACCTTGTTGATGTTCTAAATCATTAATAATCAAATCAATCTTCTAATCATCAAACCATTTCAGAAATCAGAATAAAATCATGAACAATGTACTTAGTCGAACAGATTCTCTTAATTGCATTCAAATTAATATTTTAATTACAACTATAAAAACAACTCCAACTAAAAAAACAAACTAAGAACATATTGAAGCTATTTAAAGAAGATTTATCAGATGAATCAAGACTGCTTGTTGAAGAGATTCTTCCTTCAACAACGTTTTGATTTTGTAGGTATGACTTCCAAGCTTCAGCAGCCTCTTCTTTTGATTTTGTATACGCTTCCACTGAAATCACTAACATGATCTGCACATTCTTCCCAAGTTCCATAAAATCCAGCTTTATGTCCTCTGATAACAACATAGAACTTCTTCATTGTTTCATTATTTGATCGAAAATCTCTATCCATTGCTGGCTCATAGTTCATTCCATCAAAGTAAGAAAAAAAACTCAGCTGCAGCCTCATCCTCGCTCCTGAAACACCTGTATAAGTTGCCTTTAAAACCATTCATGTTTTGTAAACAATCTTCCCATGAAGTGTAAATTCCAGACCTCACATCTCTAAAAACAACGTAATAAATTTTTTCCCCTCTCCATAGCTAATCAAGAACAAAGAAATGGCTGCAAAAAAATGGAGCTCCTGGTTAGAAGACTAAACGTCGAACAAACAGAGGAAGGAACAAAGTAATAGACAAAATAATGGTTGCAAAAATAAATATGGAACGGACAAACAGAGGAAGGAAGACTAAACGTTTAGAATATTTTCTGGTTAGAATTATTTAATTGTGTTGGAACTCTTTTGGTTAGAAGTAATTAATTATGTTGGAACTCTAACACATTAATGATAACAGATAAGTAAAAATTCAAATTTTAAACCTAACACATTAATGATGACAGATAATCTGGACATGAAAAAATTGTGGCATAAGAGAGAATTAAAATATTCACAAAATATACCAAATCTACCCTCTCTGGGTCCGGATAGATTCTATCCAACTAGCTTTATATATATACATACACAGAGATAGGCACCCGGTCCGTGGGTTTGAAAATTAGAAGAAAAAATAGTTCTTGTAAACTAATGTGAACGAAAGAAGCAATATGGATGAACATCTAATTCTTTCATTAATGGAAATTATAGTAATTGGTTTCATTTAAACAATCTAAATATTGGATGAAGCAATGAGATGGTCTCCGTAAGGATGTGCCGAAACTGAAGTGATTGGGGCTTTATTATCAGGGGTGATACCGTGACGTCAAGGTGCTAATCAGACCGGACTGGACCAGGCCCAGAGTTGATTGAGCTTGATTGGGTCTAGGCCGGACCGAACTTGGCCTGAAGATGAGACGGGTCGGTCCCTTTCGGACCGCAGGTTGCAAGACCAAATCCAATCCGAACCCAAACGTGTGTCGGACCTGATCGGGCTGAGTCCGAACAGGCTCAGAACCGGATCCGGATTGGTCCGAGTTGGATAAAAAAAAACATAGGAAATCATAAATTGAAGAAAGGAAATAACAATATTTTATTAATTTAATTAAATTTAAAATTTTGATATTATTTTATAAACATAAATAAAGGAAACTAAAAAAAATTATTGAAAAAATTATTTATAATTTTTTTTGATATAACATTTTCTAATCTACCGTCTTCGGTCTTTTGTCCAGTTTATTGTTCTGCTCCTCCTCATCCAGCAGGGTCGTTCATAGTAAGCGACTGAAAGTCCAGTTCATTAATTTATGTACTTTCATCTTTTAAATGTTGAGTCTTTATTTTTTTTGACGAATTCAATCTTGAACACAAACACAGACTTCCAAAATATATATCTTGTAACATCTTGCTCCTCTCCTTGTTAACATTCTTGAACATGCATTAAAACAATATTTCGATGCTACCGAGGACACTGAGGCCATTAGAAAATCACATGCTAAATGAGAAAGTATATAATATTGTTTCGTGTCCTTTTCGACCATTCTAAAATTGAAAAATATAATCCATTATCACATCTTCTTCATCATAAGAATTTTGTTACAACAACAATTTTTGAGTTGATAGGGTAGATTGTATTTGTTTCTTCCTTTGTATTATATTCTTAGAATGAGATAACTTAGACAATAAATCAGAGCTACTGTTAGCTTGAGTGGTTGTACCTTATCGGCTCGATACAATTTTTTCTTCATATAAAGTAATCAGAGTATCTAAATATTCTTTAATTTCTAATTTTAAGCTACTTACCTCAACATTCATATTATCATGATAATCATCTAACAATATAAACACACAACTAATTGATTTTAAAACCAAACACCGAAGTTAAACAATATAAAAGAGGTATTTGACGCCATTATTTTAGAAGTTTTAATTCCATTTTAGAAATAATATAATCAAAATCAGGAGCATTTATATATTTTGCCATTAAATGAGACATGAATAATTTTTGTTAAAACTAAAGAAGAAGTTAGATAATAAACAACGGATAAAATACATGTAACTTTGTAAAATAATTATAAAAATTCCTAAATTCAAGTAGCAACTAATCAATCATTCTCAGTTATTTGGTAATCAAAATTTGGATTAACAATAATATAGTGTGTAATAATATCTCTAAATTTAATACAAGATTTTAACGTCAAATAAGTAGTATTTCATCTATACGATGCATTCTTAACAAATGTCAAACCATACTATGCACATATATTTTAAGCACTTGTTGCTTACTTGCAAAAGTGTTCAAACCAGTTAAACATGATCTAATATTTCCAAAATTTGCTAGAAAAAAATTGAAAGAATTCGTGTACAATTAAATTAACAATATAAAAAGTACATCTTATATGAAAATGTCGTCCTTCTAGTACACGCGTAAATTGAGATTTTAAATTATTAATACAATAAGTTATTACTAACATTATCAAAAGAAACTAAAAAAACTTATTGTGAATATCATATTCACGTAAAACTTGCATTAGAGCTCCACCAATTGCAAAGCCAATATGTGAAAATTCCAACAGTCATAGACAAATAATTTATTTTTACAAAATCTATTTTGCATCTAATAATGTGTTGTGATATAACAAAAGGGTAATTATTTTTACTCGTCCATATATCATAAGTTAAAAAAATTTACTAACATTTATAAAACTTTCTTTCAAAGCTGCATTTTTTTTTGAAAACTTTTGACAGCGTCTGCTCTAGTAGTATATTTAGAAACTTTAGTAAAATAAGGATTAAAAGTATAACTTGCATAGTCATAATATGATTCACTCTAACATAATATAAAATATTGTTCATCATAAATAATATATTTTATTATCTAGGTTTCGTTACAAGAAGTAGAATAAGTAAAGTTTCCTACAGAAGCACCTTCAGGACCGATTTTTCATCGTATTTGTCCCATGTAATGTATTTGCCAAAATAACTTTCGTAGTATCACTTCAAAGTGTCTGAACTACATTTTTTTAATTTTATTTTTTTACAATCCTTGAGGACGATGTTTCCAACGTAGCTTGAAATCCACAACAAATGTTTTATCTCCCTTGAGCGTCTGTGGTATCCCTAATACCTAGGATGCTCGTAGAGACGCGAGTCAGTACATATTGCGTACTGGTGAGCAGGACCGGTCCACTCATCTAAACCAACACTATGTAATCATGTGAACAAGTATTATTAAAAATATTATTTCAGCATAATCGATCACGGACGAATGCAATGAACCTCTCAAACTCATGGATTAATTTCTGTTGGAATCAGTCCAAGAGTTTTCGCTGAATATTTTCGATGCTTGATTTTGATGAATGTGTTTTCGTGATAGTTTTCGATGATTGATTTTTTTGTCTCTAATATTAATTGTTATGAGAGATGATAAATTTATATGAGAGTGTCACATGTGATAGAAATTATGATTGGAAAAAGTAAAAAAAAAAAAAATCTACCATAGAAATACTATGAGAGATAGAAATTCCTATGGGAAATGGTCTTAAGGGTGACAATAATGGATCTCTTCATGTGGTCCTCTCTTGGTGTTGATTTCCTTCCCCTTATTACCCATTCACAATAATTATGGAATTAGCTGATCGTATCCACCCATAGAATTAGTCCCTCCATTTACTACATCATCTTTTAGTTGTAAGAATTTCCATTTGCAATCTCAATCAGTTCTATCTTAATTAAATTTTATCAAAATAAATTTTGAGATTTTTTTTTTTTCCATTTTGAATCTCGAGATGCTCTGTTGTTCTTACGATGGAAGGCTTCCGTCAAAATTGATATGATTCGAATTTTTTTTTGAAAACTTAGTTTCTATTCCGATAGAAAGAACGTATCAGAAGAAAAAAAATCTCAAAAAAATCTGTTGTGCTGGCACCACACTATCAAAAATAGAACGACCCAAAATAAATCTCGTTAATAATCCCGACCTACTTTGTCCCCAATGACGTGCGTCAAAGTATGTTGGCCAAAGGTTTGTATAGTTTTTTTTTTTTTTTTTTACAAAAAAGTTTTGGTGTAGTTGTGGGACTGCTATTTTTTTTTTTTGCTAAGTGTTGCTATTAGCATTTTTTAAAATTTTATTTATTTATAGCTGACACCCGATTCGAACCCAAAACCTCTCATTTATGAACATAAGAGATTATGACGTAGGCAACGTTTGTTCCATAGGAGGATTTGGTTCACTGATTTGGAAAAGTAAAATAGCCTAAATCTGAACTTGGGACCATTTTGTCCCACTTGACGTGTTTGATTGTAAATAAGATTTACTGTGAAGTAATAAACAATAAATTTTGTCTGTTACTAAATTCTTATTTTGACATTGAATTGTTTTTTTCTCCGAAGTAGTTTTTATGAAGTGTGAAATTTCCATCCTCACTTCGCTCGTTAGGTTTGGTTGGATGATTAATCATCTCTACTTAACATTTTTTAATTCATAAGAACTATAAAATTTATACTTTCCAACTCACTTTAATAACCATGAAAACATGAAGTTTTAGTTTTTTTCACTTCTTACATCCACTTCTTCAAAGCAAAAATGTGTATGCAACGTACAAACGCAATAAATACGCAAAATGTTAATTTTCGATTTTTCTACTTCGATGTACTTTGTCGCATTTCGCCAAACCAAACAGTCCCTAGTTGCTATTAATGATATGTCGAGCACTTTCCCCCTACCTATGATCTAAAAAGAATCCTTCTTAAGACACTAGTATAATTCACACATGAAATAGGATTCAATATTCTTCATTTTTCTTCATTCACCAAAACTTGGATGATTTTTACTATTCCACTTAAGAATTGACATGTTAATCTAAAATTATTTTTTATTTGATTTTAATTTCTTTTGTCTCAAAATAATAATAATAAAAAATTTTGGTTGACATATGATAATCCTTGAATAAAATACATCATCAAAATTTTGATGGACGAACAAAAATAAAATACATCATCCGTACACCATGGTTGTAAATTCTGGACGGCTACCAAAATAATGTTAAAACTTTCCAATCCCCGTGCGTCATTATCAGTCCATCTCTCTTCTCTTGTAAAAATCTTACCGAAAATCGACTCGATCAGGACATTGATTGGGTCAATTTGGATTTGGATTGAATCAGTTATATAGACATACATTTTACATTAAATATATACATAGTATACAGCTACATAAACTATTTAGAAGTTCTACATGTCTAAGTAGATTTTGTCAAAAAATAGATATATTAATTTTGATTGTATGTAAAGTCCAAAACAAAAATAAAAAATCAGGATCAAATCGATTTAAAATTCAACTGGATTAGACTGTTCAGTGGTCGGGGTCGATCGGATTAACCAAAATTTTGGAAAAAACAGTAAATCAGTGATCGACCGGTCCCGTTTGATTTCTAAAATACTGCTGATTTACATTATGGAATAACATTACTGTGAAATCTTCATACAACTCGGGTTTTTAATCCAGTGAAAGTTTCATGAACAAGAACCAATTTCTGCCTCAATAAGTAAGAAATGTCATAAATTAACAACTGACTGATCAAAAATAGGTTCGTTTAATTGTACTCTTGAAATTAGTGTTGTATATATATTTTTGAAAAAACCATAGTTCACTTTCTCTTTTAGCCAACGTTAGAAATTGAAAGCCACTCTCATGTCCATATAATATTTTTGTATTCTTGTTCACTTATGAATTATTATGGACTAGATCTGTGGTTCACACGTGCATGTTTTTTTTGCCGTTTGATTTGGTTTGATCTGGTTCGACATACATAACGTTTACGGACGTCGCATGCCGATCGGTTTGATTTTCCGTTCGGCTCCGGATTAAGACACAAAAGCTTTTCTTTTGTTCTTTATTTTTTGAACAGTTTCATTCTTCAAGTCACTATCCGTTGCACATTTATTTGACCAGCGGTCCAAATTATTATTCCCAATAGCTAACATTAATTTCAGCCCAAATTATCCATCTTAATTCAGTCATCAATCTCCTTTAATCCATGGCTTATGGGCTCCTCTCTATATATATTTCACATTTTTGTTGATTAGAGGATACGACTACAGTAGCGAAACTCTACCCCTCCTCTCTTTCATCATTCTCCTGATGTTCGTTGCTAAGTTCGGGATCATTTTTTCGGAGTTGTCTGGAGTTATAGGATACCGGTAGCAATTTTTCTTTTACCTCTAGTAGAACTCGAAAAAAAAATGCACATAGATTTTGAAAAAAATTACGGAAACAATATTTTGTACACGACTTTCTTGTAGACTGATAACACTAAATTTTATTGTTTTGTTATTTTGATTACAGGATTACTAAAAGGGAAATCAACAACAATTAATACACAACTTTGTTATTGGACATATATATATATATATATATATATATATATATATATATATATATATATATTATGACCTATCATATTCCATAACCAGCTGGTTGTTGTTCAAGCCACCCGTCGTTGACATTGTTGGTTAAATTCCTAAATAATGCAAATAGGAAGATGTAAAATTAAAACAAGAAATAGTATAGGATTCGAGGCACGTTACACGCTGTCCTTAGAATAGAATTTTGCCCCACGAACAGTGCAGTGGGTTCCTGGCAATCTATCCCAGAGATACAACGAATCCTTCGATTCACTTCACTGTGCACCCGGTGGCGAATCCCACGAACGATCAAAACCTTGTCCGACAAATAGAAATTGGACGGAGGAGTTTTGGAGGAATTTTGGTTCTGGTATTTTTCTTTTCTTTTTCGTCTCTGTGAGATTGTTCTTCCGTCCGAACAGAGAGCGAGAGAGAGAGAGAGAGAGAGAGAGAGAGAGAAAAGAGGGAACCGATTTCTGTTTTTTTTCAGATCTCAGGATAGTGTCCTGGATATAACTCTCACGTAACCTTTCCCACTTTTTCAGTAACGGGATTACGTGAGAACAGTTCCGCGGAAGACCAGCAACCCACCAGACCAAATCAACGGAAATAAAAAATAAAATAAAATAAGTTAAGAAATTACCTTTGTATCCGTGTCCGTTCCGCGGCGCGCAAGCGTGCAAAGTGCTAAGTGCGCGAATAATAAACGAGTAAAAATGCGCATTAAATCGCGCACCCGCTCGCGGGTTGGATGAGATCAAGCCCATCCCCTATTGAGCCCACTTACCCACTAAGAGGGGTAAAGCAATATATGAAAAGGAGAATGACTTCTCCTTTCCCATGTGGGACTAAAAGAAAGGAGTGCTTTGTTGAATCATATAGTTTAGATAAATCTAACAATCACCCACATGATTCAACAAAAGAAGAAAGGAAGGTATAGCACGATAGGACATATTGGAAGGAAAACAAGATATGGGCAATCACACTGTATATCAGGGGAAGGTGTCTTCCGGACTTGAACCTCCCCTTAGTGTTATACATCTCATCTATACAGACCCAAAGTGACTTAAGTCTTGAACTTAGGATCTTACTTGTACAGACTCAACATACACACAAACACATTGTAGTCATTTGATCGTATCAACAGTTGTGTATTTTTCGGCCATGTGCTATCTCATTTTCTTAAGAGCTCTAGAGAACAGCCCGAGTTCCCATAGAAAGCGGCCCTACTTTCACTCTTAAATAGGTGAATCTTTCTCGATATTCTGCAATTTATATACCCTGCTTTACAAGCCACAGATTCATTGAGATTTTACAATCACCCTTTTATTTATTGCAGATCAACACTATATATTAGAGGAATGGTTCTTTACAATTACTATCATATAGTGTTTCCAGTCACACATCACTTTTGTTGTTACCCATTGAACCTTTTCTTGGTGCTTCCAATCAAAGGTTGGGTTGCCTTTGAGGTGACTCAATCTATGGGCTTTAACCCCATTCCTCTTGCCGTCTCCAACACAAGTCTCCTTGAGAGCCCTTTAGTTAGAGGATCTGCTAGATTGTTCTTTGATCTGATGAAGTCAATTACAATTACTCCACTGGATCGCAATTGCTTTACCCAATTGTACCTCAGACGTATATGTCTGGAATTTCCATTATAACTTGTCCTTTGAGCCTTTGCTATTGCAGCTTGGCTGTCATAGTGTACAGGGATAGCATGAACTGGTTTGCTCCACAGAGGAATATCTGTTACCAGATTCCTAAGCCAGTTAGCTTCCTCACTGGTGAGGTCAAGAGCTATAAATTCTGCCTCCATAGTAGATCTAGAAATACAAGTCTGCCTGGTAGAGTTCCACGCAACAGAGCTCCACCCAATGTGAATACATATCCACTTGTGGCTTTGGTCTCATCTGTATCGGAGATCCAGTTCGCATCAGTATACCCTTCTAATACAGATGGGTATCCTCCATAGAATAATCCATGGGATATCGTGCCCTTTAGGTATCTCATTACCCGTTCCAAGGCAGTCCAATGTGAACTATTCAGATTGCTAGTATACGGACTAAGCTTTCCTGCTGCGTAGAAAATATCAGGTCTGGTACGATTAGTAATATAGTTCAGGCATCCGATTTGCTGAGAATACTTCAACTAAGCCACACTGTCTCCTTTATTCTTCTTCAACCTGATACTTGCATCATATGGAGTACTTACAGGTTTAGAATCAAAATAGTTAAATCATTTTAGAACCTTTTCTATATAGTGAGATTGGGAGATACAAATTCCCTCAGAAGTGCGACTTAATTTAAGTCCTAAAATTACATCAGCAAGTCCTAAATCTTTCATATCAAAATTTTGAGACATAAATGATTTGATATCATAAATAATATCCAGGTCAGTACCAAAAATAAGAATGTCATCAACATACAGGCATAATATTACACAAGAGCTACCAATAGTTTTGCTATATACACATTTATCAGAATTATTAATAGCAAAACCATATGATAGAATTACCTTGTCAAATTTATCATGCCATTGCTTTGGCGCTTGTTTCAGCCCATAGGGAGATTTAATTAATTTGCATACCTTGCATTCTTGCCCTGGAACAACAAACCCTTCAGGTTGTTCCATATAGATCTCTTTCTGTAAATCTTCATTCAGAAATGCAGTTTTTACATCCATTTGATGAATAAACAGTTTATGAACAGATGCAATGGCTATTAACATTCTAATGGTAGCAATTCTTGTAACAGGAGAGTAAGTGTCAAAAAAGTCTACTCCTTCTCTTTGTTTGAACCCTTTAGCCACTAACCTGGCTTTGAATTTCTCAATAGACCCATTAGGTCTTAACTTCTTTCTGAAGATCCATTTGCAACCTGCAGGAAGGTTAACCAAATTCCAAGTTCTATTTGATATAATATAATCCATTTTACTATTTATGGCCTCTTTCCAAAATAAGGAATCGACTGAGGACATAGCCCCTTGATAAGATATAGGATCCTCTTCAACGAGGTAGGTGAAAAAACCTTCACCTAGGTTTGGTTCTCGTCTTGTTCTTTTACTTCTTCTGGGTTCTACTTGGGTAATCTCCTCTGGTTGTGAACTAGAGGTTACAACAGGGACTTGTGTAGAAATAGAAGAACTAGAAATTCTATTTTTTAATGAAAAAATATTTTCAAAAAATATAGCATCCCTAGATTCCATGACTGTGTTAGCATCAATACCATTACCTCACTCTTAATTACAATAAATCTATAAGCAGTACTATTTTTGGCATATCCCAAAAATACACAATCTACGGTCATTGGTCATAATTTTCTTTTCTTGGTAGGAGGGACAGAAACTTTAGCAAGGCACCCCCACACTTTGAAATATTTCCAAGATGGCTTTCTACCTCTCCAAAGTTCATAAGGGGTCTTATCAGTCTTTTTGAAAGGAACTTTATTTGAAATATGACATGCAGAAAGAATGGCTTCCCCCCACAAATAATCAGATAAACCAGAGCTACCTAACATAGCATTAATCATATCAAGAAATGTTCTATTTTTTCTTTCTACTACCCCATTCTGTTGATGAGCATAAGGAGCAGTTACCTCATGTATAATGCCATGCAATTCAAAAAAGGAGTCAAACTCGGCAGCGGTGTATTCACCCCCACGATCAGACCTAAGAATTTTAATTTTCTTCTTAAGTTGGTTTTCAACTTCAGCTTTAAAAGATACAAACTTACTGAAAGCTTCATCTTTAGTTCTAAGCAAGTAAACAAGGCAGTATTTTGAATAATCATCTATAAATGTAATAAAATACCTTTTACCACCACGAGTGAGAATACCGTTCAATTCACAGATATCGCTGTGAATAAGCTCTAATAGCTGATAACTCCTTTCAACGGAATGAAAGGATTTTTTGGGCTGTTTGGCTTGTGTACAAATCTCACATTTTCCATTCCTGCTCATGTCAATCTTAGGAATCAATTGTAACTTAGACATTCTCTTTAAAGAGTTAAAATTGACATATCCCAAACGACCATGCCAAACATCATAACTATCAGTATTATAAAAGAGAGCATTTGAATCAGAAGTAGAAGTAGATGCAATATTATTTAAACATGAATTTAATGTACTGCAAGGCATGCCCACAGAAAGTTTAAACAGACCCCCACATACATAGCCTTTCCCGATAAAGTTACCGTTCAGGGAGATTACAACTCGATCAGACTCAAATACCAGTTTGTAACCATATTTATTTAGCAAATAACTAGAAATTAAGTTATTGTTTGTCCGGAACGTGCTGCACATTATGCAAAGGGAGAATCTTGCCCGAAGACAACTTGAGGTTCACTCTTTCCTTTCCATGCACTCTGGCAGCACTCGAGTTTCCCATAGCTACTGATTCGCCTTCCTCAACCTATCGGTAGGAGAAAAAAGAATCAATATTAGGGCATACATGGACATTTACCCCTGTATCAACCCACCAGTCAGTAGGCTGATACGATGACTCAAAAACAGAACATACGGTTACAAACCTCTGATCATCGGCACCGATAGATTCGGTCCCGGCTATGATAACATGAGCCTGTGGAACAACAATATAGTCTGCAGGAGTTCGACGATAAGGATTCTGAAATCCCTGACCCTTCTTCCTGTGGCGGCATTGCCTAGCAAAGTGACCAGGCTTACCACAGTTGTAACATTTCCGCTTAGGTCTGTTGTCTTTTCCAATCGCAGCTCTTGACTTAAGAAACAATTTCTTTGCAGGGTTTCTGTTCTGGGGGTTGTTCCTCTGTTGATAGGGTTGGCCCTTAGGCTTTCCCTTGGTTTCAATAATGTGTAACTTTGCCTCGAATTCAGTACTAAGAGGTTCCTTGTCTCTAGTTCTACCTTCTTCCTCAATGCGGAAGGACACAAACAGGTCATCTAAAGACATGGGTTCCTTATTATGTTTTAGTTTTAAACTAAATTCCTTCCAAGAAGGGGGAAGTTTATTAATGAAGGCAGCAATTAAAAATTTATCAGCAAATGACATGTCTTTTTGAGACATCTCGTGTATGATTGTTTGAAGGGTATTAGTCTGTTCAACAACATACTTCTCATCTACTATTTTAAACTCTAAAAATCTGTCAACAATGTAAATCTCAGAACCCGCTCCTTCATTGGCGTATTTTTTATCGAGAGCTTCCCAAAGCTCTCTGGACGTAGAGGTAGTATAGTATATATCATAGAGGGTGTCAGAAAGACAACGGAGAATTTTATCGTGACAAATAAAGTCTGTCTCGTTGTAGGACTCTAATTCGTAGGTCCTGGCAGGTTCGGGTAAGTCAGGTTGGATTTCTGGTTCTTTGAGAACCTTAACCAGTTTCAAGCAAGTCAGCCAGCATGTCACGCCCCAGTCCAAAAAATACGTAGGACTAGGACACGTAAGCATGCCAGCCGCATGGATATGGCAACTCCAATATATGGAAACCAAATTCATACGTACGCTGTAATATGAATATAAAATCCACAAGTGGTATAAAATGTATCATAAGTCACAGGGTAAAATCTAAATCTCATCCACCAAAATCATATAGAAATAAATAACCAGTATCTATGAAACTAGATCTCAATAAGAAGTATCTAAGGATGATAGTTGGATGAAAACAAATCTACTACCAACTCGAATATAAGAGCAAAAACAATATGAGTACAACACCACAACACAATATAAGAATACCAGCTATCCATCACAGCTCGAAGAGAAGACATCCTCGGATCACATGTAACCATCCAAATCTGCACTCCTGTAAATACTCAAGAAAAGATACACCTGGCAGCGGACCAGGTCCTCAGAGGGACGTAACAAGATACAGAAAATACGAGCCAATTTGAATACAGTAAACATGCATATGGTTTGAAAATAGATAAGTACGCTGTACATGATAATCTATATGAATACAAATGAGGACAACTTTTCGACGTATGGGCAAGGGTAGTCTACTCGATCTAAGCCTCACAACTCACACACCCGTCTAGAACATCAGAAATCGACATACCTCTGGGGTAGCGACCAGCGCGACTCTACAGAAATCGACATACCTCTGGGGTAGCGACCAGCGCGACACACGCCCGTAGTGCGAACTATATACTACAGTTTACCAGAGTGGTTAAAAGCCCATACGTCTAATGATTGTCCTCCCATGATACTAGGTGCCATGTGTGTGTCAACATATCTAATACATAGTAATGACTGAAGAAAAACTACACATGCAAGAACTATACAGAAATGAAATAAATAAAAAGAAATATAAATAGCATGCAAAGTACTGTAAACAATTTGGCAAGGTATCTTGCCTGGGGTCCTGCTGCTGGTATGAATCCGAGTCCAAGTCACAGTCCAAATAGCCTATGTATTACAAATTTATCACGTCAAAAAATAATTTATTTTAATTTATTTAATTCTGGAATAATTACTGTAAAATCCTATTTTAATCTTATTATTCTGATTTTTATGTTAATTCCTAAATTTTGTCCAAAGAAACTGAATTTTATCAACTCGAGACTCATGGCACGCAAATCGAGACGATCTGTTGACCAAAAAGTCAACCGACACAAACTCAACTTTTATGCATGATTTCCTGTAGATTTCAGTGTCAAAAATATGCTGGAATTTACACCTCATCCGAATTCAAATTCGTTTGGAAATTATGGCACATACAAATTTTGTATTGTGCACCGATGGTTAAATTCTAACCTAGAAGTTCTACAGAATTAATAGTATGTAAATACTTCGAAATAAATTTTGAGAAAAATATATGTCGATGATCTCGACATTAGCTTTCCGAAACTTTAAACGGTTCATGATTCTGATTCCTGGTTCTCCCGGAATCATGAAAATATCAAAATACGTCTATTTTCGGACATGCTGTGCTCTACGAATTTTACAGAATTTAATACTCATAATTTAGAAAAACAATTTATATAATCAGAAAGCTAACCTCATTATCGTTCTAACAAAAAAAACTAGGTCTCGTTTGGAGTCTGGAGCTAGGAGATATCGTCTTTTTAATTCGTCATAACTAGTAGAAAATGAGGCTGAATTTATGACGAATTTTGGCTATTTTTGGACGAAAAAGTGTGGAATTTTGGGGAAGAAAAATATGAAGGATGGGGTATTTATAATGGTGGAGACTATTTAATTAAATACAACTAGAATTGGTTAATTTGGATAGGATTATGATGAATTTAAATAAGGATATGATATGCATGAAGTTGATTTTCTAGTAGGTTCAGGATTTGAATTAATTTAAAATAGAGTTTGAATTTATCTCAATAATTTATAATCTTAAATATAATTAAAGATAATATAAATAATTTATAAAATCTTATTAATATCTATTAACACTAAATTAGCATCTATCTAATATTAAGACTATATATATCCAAATAAATCCTAAATAATTTCAAAAATCTAAAATAACCTAAAAATGATTCTAAATAAATATTTATATAAGTAAATATATCAAGAATTTTATTTGCTAATTAAATAACAGAATACTCTAAAGAAATTAAATATCTATAATAATATAAAATATACACAAAATATCTATTTTGGGTGAGGGAGTTTACAATCTACCCAACTTAAAACAATTTCGTCCTCGAAATTAAAATAAGGCATAATTTGTTAAATCCTTCACATTCATACATAAGTTACGTCAATCGCAATCTCTTCCAAAATTTAAATAACAAAATCTATTCAAATCTATCGCGATCACTTCAAAATTAAGATAACCACTGTTTAAATCAAAATTCAACATGTCGTAATCTCTTCTCGATTTTTAAATAATCAACATCCAAATCTAACTCAAGTCTATATGACATCCCACATCAAAATTTATATCATAATTTTCAACTATCATAATCTCCTCTAGACTTTGAACAATAAACAATTCTAATCAAATCTTATTCCTATTCTCAAATTAAGAATTTTGTACTCTTCAAATATTTAAACTCAATTTACATCCTCAATATTTCAAATAGGTGACCCAACAATCAAAATTAAACTTTTAATTCAAATCATCAAATTGTAAAATTTAAATCTAATTCACCAGTTGTTCAAGTCTAAAATTCTATATTTATCCTAAAAATTTAAATCGATGATTCATCCTTCAATATTCAAAATTTAAATCATGTGCTCAAAGTATAAATATTGGGTCCTCAATATCAAGATTTTTAAAATTCATTAAATCCTCATTATCTTAATCCTTCTTTTAAAATTCTCCATATTTAAAAGGACTTAATCTCTCAATCTAATCCTACTTGATCACAATCTAAAAGAATTCTTCTCAAGTTTAATAATACAATTTTTACCCAACTTAGAATTTATCCATCTATCACATAAGGCTCTTACACTTAAGAAAAATATTCCTCAATTTATTTTCTCATGTCATTCAATCCTCAAAACTTTAATACCAACTATACCATATGTGATATGCCCTTAATCAATTATAAAAGATAGTCACCAAATAATGTGATTGGCCTATGGGGTATATCTTGTACTATCCGTTATCACTTATATCCAAGCACGAGATTTCGTCTTTCCGAAACAAGGGAAGACGGAAAGCAACGGAAAAGAGTTCAAGGAGGGTAATAGAATGGAAGCATGGGAATCAAAGCGTTTAAAGAATTCAAATGGAAATTATCAAGACAGTTATGGATTGAAATCTTAATTTGGTAATTTCCTATTCACATGCTCACATCGGTGCAGTTATGTACTTGATATGATATGCTTTGTCGTATCTAGAGGGTAAGTATATTTGTCTACTGGTCCACTATACATCTCAATCCACGTAAAATACTATTGCGAAGGGCGAATCAAGCGCATTATGACTAGCTAGACCATAATACACTGATTCTGATTAGACAATTTGTATTAGTGTGGTTGATCAGGCCCCAATAACACATATGTCATGAACAAGCTCGATATAAGATTAAGTTTGCAAAAACTAGGCTATAATAGCAGCATAATTCAAGGTAGCACAGAAAATATAACGCTGGATTATGATGTGAGAAGTTACAAAATAATTCAAGTTCGCAAAAGCAAAAATAACATAAGCAATAATAATAAAAGACTCTACAATCTCTACAGTTATCATACAACCTTCTTATCTAAGTCGCTAGTCGACCAAATAGGGCAAGGACCTCTAAATTCTATGGTCTGAATAAACACTGTCGTCTTTTGCTAGCATGCGATAAATATCATTCAGTTATACTTCAATTAATAGGTCAAAAGACTATGTGATACTAGGTGTCAAACATTATGGTAAAACTTCTAACTAACTCTAGTAGTGTCTATACTACTCTCAAGTCTTCTTAATACATCAAGGGGTAATGGTATAACAATCTAAAGATAAGGAATTCTAGGTTCATTAGATATTCTAGACTTAGTGGTGTGTCTATATTCTCGTTGTATTCTTAATAGGTGTGCTACTCTAATTATCATCCTAATAACAGGGGTTCCTATATTCTAGCAGAAGACTATACTCAAGGAACTATTAGGGAAGCACATGAATCAAGTAGGATACAATTGTTTAAAATAGAACAGATAGGAGGAGATTAATCACAGTCAATTGTGGATGAGATCCTATACTCTAGTCCTAGGGACAGGCTTGTTCGGTACAGTAACGTAACCGAGACAATATGCTCTCGACCTGCATGGGCCACCACAAAAACATATCATGCCCCAGTCCAAAAAATACGTAGGACTAGGACACGTAAGCATGCCAGCCGCATGGATATGGCAACTCCAATATATGGAAACCAAATTCATACGTACGCTGTAATATGAATATAAAATCCACAAGTGGTATAAAATGTATCATAAGTCACAGGGTAAAATCTAAATCTCATCCACCAAAATTATATAGAAATAAATAACCAGTATCTATGAAACTAGATCTCAATAAGAAGTATCTAAGGATGATAGTTGGATGGAAACAAATCCACTACCAACTCGAATATAAGAGCAAAAACAATATGAGTACAACACCACAACACAATATAAGAATACCAGCTATCCATCACAGCTCGAAGAGAAGACATCCTCGGATCACATGTAACCATCCAAATCTGCACTCCTGTAAATACTCAAGAAAAGATACACCTGGCAGCGGACCAGGTCCTCAGAGGGACGTAACACGATACAGAAAATATGAGCCAATTTGAATACAGTAAACATGCATATGGTTTGAAAATAGATAAGTACGCTGTACATGACAATCTATATGAATGCAAATGAGGATAACTTTTCGACGTATGGGCAAGGGTAGTCTACTCGATCTAAGCCTCACAACTCACACACCCGTCTAGAACATCAGAAATCGACATACCTCTGGGGTAGCGACCAGCGCGACTCTACAGAAATCGACATACCTCTGGGGTAGCGACCAGCGCGACACACGCCCGTAGTGCGAACTATATACTACAGTTTACCAGAGTGGTTAAAAGCCCATACGCCTAATGATTGTCCTCCCATGATACTAGGTACCATGTGTGTGTCAACATATCTAATACATAGTAATGACTGAAGAAAAACTACACATGCAAGAACTATACAGAAATGAAATAAATAAAAAGAAATATAAATAGCATGCAAAGTACTGTAAACAATTTGGCAAGGTATCTTGCCTGGGGTCCTGCTGCTGGTATGGATCCGAGTCCAAGTCATAGTCCAAATAGCCTATGTATTACAAATTTATCACGTCAAAAAATAATTTATTTTAATTTATTTAATTCTGAAATAATTACTCTAAAATCCTATTTTAATCTTATTATTCTGATTTTTATGTTAATTCCTAAATTTTGTCCAAAGAAACTGAATTTTATCAACTCGAGACTCATGGCACGCAAATCGAGACGATCTGTTGACCAAAAAGTCAACCGACACAAACTCAACTTTTATGCATGATTTCCTGTAGATTTCAGCGTCAAAAACATGCTAGAATTTACACCTCATCCGAATTCAAATTCGTTTGGAAATTATGGCACATACAAATTTTGTATTGTGCACCGATGGTTAAATTCTAACCTAGAAGTTCTACAGAATTAACAGTATGTAAATACTTCGAAATAAATTCTGAGAAAAATATATGTCGATGATCTCGACATTAGCTTTTTGAAACTTTAAACGGTTCATGATTCTGATTCCTGGTTCTCCCGAAATCGTGAAAATATCAAAATACATCTATTTTCGGACATGCTGTGCTCTACGAATTTTACAGAATTTAATACTCATAATTTAGAAAAACAATTTATATAATCAGAAAGCTAACCTCATTATCGTTCTAACAAAAAAAACTAGGCCTCGTTTGGATTCTGGAGCTAGGAGATATCGTCTTTTTAATTCGTCATAACTAGTAGAAAATGAGGCTGAATTAATGACGAATTTTGGCTATTTTTGGACGAAAAAGTGTGGAATTTTGGGGAAGAAAAATATGAAGGATGGGGTATTTATAATGGTGGAGACTATTTAATTAAATACAACTAGGATTGGTTAATTTGGATAGGATTATGATGAATTTAAATAAGGATATGATATGCATGAAGTTGATTTCCTAGTAGGTTCAGGATTTGAATTAATTTAAAATAGAGTTTGAATTTATCTCAATAATTTATAATCTTAAATATAATTAAAGATAATATAAATAATTTATAAAATCTTATTAATATCTATTAACACTAAATTAGCATCTATCTAATATTAAGACTATATATATCCAAATAAATCCTAAATAATTTCAAAAATCTAAAATAACCTAAAAATAATTCTAAATAAATATTTATATAAGTAAATATATCAAGAATTTCATTTGCTAATTAAATAAAAGAATACTCTAAAGAAATTAAATATCTATAATAATATAAAATATACACAAAATATCTATTTTGGGTGAGGGAGTTTACACAGCAGGTCATCCTACGCTGCCATCTCTTAAAGTTCAGGCCATCAAACTTCTCCGGTTTGGAGGAGTTATGAATGTTGGTGGTCAGTTCTTCTACGGTGTTCATCATGTAGATAAAAAATTTTCAACCAGAAAATAGAAAATGGACAGAAGCTACGAAAATCTATTCTAAGATTGTTGGTTAAATTCCTAAATAATGCAAATAGGAAGATGTAAAATTAAAACAAGAAATAGTATAGGATTCGAGGCACGTTACACGCTGTCCTTAGAATAGAATTTTGCCCCACGAACAGTGCAGTGGGTTCCTGGCGATCTATTCCCGAGATACAACGAATCCTTCGATTCACTTCACTGTGCACCCGGTGGTGAATCCCACGAACGATCACAACCTTGCCCGACAAATAGAAATTGGACGGAGGAGTTTTGGAGGAATTTTGGTTCTGGTGTTTTTCTTTTCTTTTTCGTCTCTGTGAGATTGTTCTTCCGTCCAAACAGAGAGCGAGAGAGAGAGAGAAAAGAAAAAAACCGATTTCTGTTCTTTTCGGATCTCAGGATAGTGTCCTGGATATATCTCTCACGTAATCTTTCCCAATTTTTCAGTAACGGGATTACGTGAGAACAGTTCCGCGGAAGACCAGCAACCCACCAGACCAAATCAACGAAAATAAAAAATAAAATAAAATAAGTTATGAAATTACCTTTGTACCCGTGTCCGTTCCGCGGCGCACAAGCGTGCAAAGTGCTAAGTGCGCGAATAATAAACGCGTAAAAAAGCGTATTAAATCGCCACCCGCTCGCGGGTTGGATGAGATCAAGCCCATCCCCTATAGAGCCCACATACCCACTAAGAGGGGTAAAGCAATATATGGAAAGGAGAATGACTTCTCCTTTCCCATGTGGGACTAAAGAAAGGAGTGCTTTGTTGAATCATATAGTTTAGATAAATCTAACAATAAATCTAACAATCTCCCACATGATTCAACAAAAGAAGAAAGGAAGGTATAGCACGATAGGACATATAGGAAGGAAAACAAGAAATGGGCAATCACATTGTGTATCAGGGGAAGGTATCTTCCGGACTTTAACCTCCCCTTAGTGTTATACATCTCATCTATACAGACCCAAAGTGACGTAAGTCTTGAACTTAGGATCTTACTTGTACGGACTCAACATACACACAAACACATTGTAGTCATTTGATCGTATCAACAGTTGTGCACTTTTCGGCCATGTGCTATCTCGTTTTCTTAAGAGCTCTAGAGAACAGCCTGAGTTCCCATAGAAAGCGGCTCCACTTTCACTCTTAAATAGGTTAATCTTTCTAGGTATTCTGCAATTTATATACCCTACTTTACAAGCCACAGATTCATTAAAATTTTACAATCACTCTTTTATTTATTGCAGATCAACACTATACATTAGAGGAATGGTTCTTTACAATTACTATCATATAGTGTTTCCAGTCACACATCAATTTTGTTGTTACCCATTGAACCTTTTCTTGGTGCTTCCAATCAAAGGTTGGTTGCCTTTGAGGTGACTCAATCTATGGGCTTTAACCCCATTCCTCTTGCCGTCTCCAACACAAGTCTCCTTGAGAGCCCTTTAGTTAGAGGATCTGCTAGATTGTTCTTTGATCTGACGAAGTCAATTGCAATTACTCTACTGGATCGCAATTGCTTCACCCGATTGTACCTCAGATGTATATGTCTGGATTTTCCATTATAACTTGTCCTTTGAGCCTTTGCTATTGCAGCTTGGCTGTCACAGTGTACAGGGATATCATGAACTAGTTTCCTCCACAGAGGAATATCTGTTACCAGATTCCTAAGCGAGTCAGCTTCCTCACTGGTGAGGTCAAGAGCTATAAATTCTTCCTCTATAGTAGATCTAGAAATACAGGTCTGCCTGGTAGAGTTCCACGCAACAGCAGCTCCACCCAATGTGAATACATATCTACTTGTGGCTTTGGTCTTATCTGTATTGGAGATCCAGTTCGCATCAGTATACCCTTCTAATACAGATGGGTATCCTCCATAGAATAATCCATGGGATATCGTGCCCTTTAGATATATCATTACCCGTTCCAAGGCAGTCCAATGTGAACTATTCGGATTACTAGTATACCGACTAAGCTTTCCTACTGCGTAGGAAATATCAGGTCTGGTACGATTAGCAATATAGTTCAGGCATCTGATTTGCTGAGAATACTTCAACTAAGCCACACTGTCTCCTTTATTCTTCTTCAACCTGATACTTACATCATATGGAGTACTTACTAGTTTAGAATCAAAATAGTTAAATCTTTTTAGAACCTTTTCTATATAGTGAGATTGGGAGATACCAATTCCCTCAGAAGTGCAACTTAATTTAAGTCCTAAAATTACACCAGCAGGTCCTAAATCTTTCATATCAAAATTTTGAGACATAAATGATTTGATATCATAAATAATATCCATGTCAGTTGTAAACACCCTATTTTTCAGATAATTTTTAATATAATTTTCCCGGATGTTTTCGGGATTTTGGATGAAGAACCGAGGTATTTAGGAGTTAAAGAATTTTACGGGCAGTTTATGGGTGTTAAAATATTCTGGAAGTAAAAATTTATTGTGTATGATGGAGAACCGGACGCATGGCATTTTTCGGTGAATTTATTGGACGCCGGAGCAACGGATCGAGGACCAAAAGCTATAGAATTGTGAACCGAACCCGAACGAACCAAGCCCAAACCAACCCGACCCGAAAACCAGTTGGGAAGCCCTAGCTTGCCGGAGTTCCTGTAGCAGGGTATAAATTCCCCTCCTTGGCATGTGTGCCAGCCGCAACCTAGAGATCCGCGGCGCCGCCATCGACCTATCTCTCGATCAGCAGCCCGCGTCCGCCACTCGACGCCCCTCGAGCAGCCCGGAACCCTCGTCCCCGACTTCCCCTTAACCCCACGACCCGTCGTCGACCGACCTTGGCCCATCTCTGCCCTAGACGCCGAGCACCACCGCTCGACTTTCCCCCTGGCGAGTACAGCCCCGACCCGCGCGACCGCAGTCCACCACTGATCGACTCCGCCGCCGTCCCCTCTACTCGACGGCCGTTTCCCCGAACCCGACGACAGCACAGACCCCGGAGCCGCTGCAGCCAGGACGTCGACGACCCAGAGCCGACACCCTCCGGCGAAGCCCTAGGCCGCCGCTGACCTAGATCCGACCCCGGACACACCGCTGCTCTCAACCAGGACACGGGGTTGACGTTCGGACACTTGGAATTCAGCATTCACGGAGCCCTGTTCAGGTACCGATTTCTTTCACCTCGCAACTCCATTTTTGATTCCGTAAATTGCTATGCGGAGACTGTATAACCCTCTCGATGCCCGTGTAACTCGCTCGGTGCATCGCGTCCTATGGTGATCGCACACCGCGATCCAAAAACAGGAAAAATAACGCCCTGTTTCACCCCGGAACTGAGTCCGCCCCGCCAATCGGGACGACTTGGTCGCACGCGGTCTTTACCGAACCGTGCGCGACGTAGATACGGTCGTGTAGGATTTCGCAAAAGTCGATTCGGAGGTGCGTGCACCCCGGGATCAACACGTATCCGTCGACGACACCCCGTATCCGTCCTTTCTGGAATGCGCTGTAACTTCGTGTACACACGTCGGATCGAGACAAAACTTGTGCCATCGAACTCGTAGCGATACGCTGGTCCTGTGACCCAAGTTTGGTCCGATTCCGAGAACGTTGACAAAATCACGTATCGTGGCCCCACAAGCTCCACTTGACGGGTGATTTTGAGATCGGCTCATCGGAATCCAATTCTGGAAGTTCCGTTGGGTTCGTATCATCGTTCCTGACTTGTGAACACTGAGTTTGCGAAATTTGGAGACCTTTGACCCTGATACGCTTTTCGGTGCAAAGTGGCCCACATGTGGACCCCGCTTTAATCCGAAAATGACCTTTTTGCCCCTGTGTCCAAATTGGACGTAAGGACAGGCATTTCTAGCTATTTGATATCTTCTGAGACTATTGGTGATATTTATGACAGCTTTTGGAGTAGTCCCTACCGGTTTCGCTGATCTAGGGACGATTGTTGATAATCCAACATCAGGCAAGTGTACCTTGCCAACTCTGCAGCTTAGTTATTTATTTTCCTTGCTTCATTATAATGTTGTGCATGCTCAACCTAGGACCGTGTGACGTACTTAGCGTCCGATTATCAGTCGGGTGCCGACACTGTATGCAGTGTTGGGTACGGTCATCTAGAGATGGACATTCGTGACACTTTATACTCTCATACTTGTCTTATCAAGTACCATATGACCCAGGACACTTGACACTATTCATGAGACAGGATTTTCTCGAGATATTCGTGGTGATTCTGTATAGGATACAGGACTTGGACATTATACTCTTAGATACTTTATGACTTGATGCATTAGCTATGATCACGCTTGACATGGGCATAAGACGTTATGGTCATGATATGCGTGGTTACATTGGGTGGGGAGAGACACACAGGCTACAGGCTATTTCATATATCTATCTACTACTATTGTGAGGCCTCAGACTCTCGTAGCAGAGCTAGGCACATTACGTGTTTATTACCGCTACCGGCTCCACGACACAGAGCTTGTAGTGGCTACAGCCTGAGTTTTAGTGCTGCTCTCATCTTGCATTTTTACATAGATGGTTACTTACTTGCCCTATTTATTCATTACTTGCTGCACTGTATTTATTTTGGCATGAGCTTTCTTGTACCTTGCTATGTCCCCTGAGGACCTGGATCCGGATATTTGTCCCCAGATTTTGCGGACGAGGCTTATCCCGAGGTTTACGGGACCGGAGCAAGAGCTGATCCAGGAGCTGTACCGCCATCTGAGGATGAGGTGTTAGCCGAAGACTTTTCCTGAGCATCCATGCTTCATGCTCAGTATTTATTTATTTATTTTCAGTCTTTTACTTTCTGGTCAGTGGAACCATTGTACTAGATATTTATCGGGTTGTTCCCCGAAGTACTTTGTGAGACTTGCTGATGATTTACATTCCTTATTTATTCTGTGGATCATATTTTATATCTTGTGTGGATGAGATTAGTTGTGCCGTGATTGTCGTAGACTTGTTATATTACAGCTTAAGTATGCCCTGATGGATCCATTAAATTGGGTTTGTCCATCGGTGCGTACTGCTGGCCATTGCCACGCGTCCGGTCCCACGATATTTTGGGACTGGGGCGTGACATGGTTTTTGTGGTGGCCCATGCAGGTCAATGACTAAAATTGTTCAGTTTCAACTTAGGGACTAAACCAGCCTGCCCTAAGGATAGGATAAGTTCTAGGTTCTCATCCATCATTTAATCCATCGTTGAACTCTATATCGACTTGAAATTTTTACTTGAACTGCATCCTGTATAGATTCCTCTGTGCGTTCTTACAGTTTATATTTTGATTGCAGAGCAATGGATTCCGGGAACAGAGATGATATTCCTTTGGATACGCCACACGACGCTGTGGTTATTTATGGAGACGGAGTGACACCAGGGGATGGAGGACAAGCATCGCAGAGTGATCAAACCGGACAGCCTAATCCAAGGTTCCGAAGAGATGACATCCCACCTCCACCTCAGTTCACTCCCCAGATGCCAGTATTCCCGCCAGGATAAGCCATGGACGGGCAACAAATGTTCCAGATGATGTATGCTATGATGCAAGCACAGCAACAGATTCAGCAGGAGGCCCATCGGCAGGAGGCCGAGTATCTGAGGACCAGCCTGGTATCCGCATTAGAGAAGGCTAATCCAGCAGCGAGACGAACATCGACGGGATCTATCACCGACTTCCGTCATCTCAAGCCTCGCACATTTTCTGGTAAAGAAGGGCCAACGGAAGTTCATGAGTGGCTCACAAAACGGAAGTTCATGAGTGGCTCACAAACATTCAGCATCAGCTGGAAGCCGCTGAACTTCCAAGAGAGAAGTGGATGACTGCAGTCAGAATGCAGTTAACTGATAATGCGCACCATTGGTGGTTAGCAGAAGAAAGGAGACTTGGACAGGACAGAGTCACGTGGGAAGAGTTCTCCAGACTTTTCCAAGAGATGTACATCCCGGCAGTTGCACGGTCAGAGCTCAGGGATAAGTTCAACCGCCTCATCCAGGGCAGCATGACAGTGGAAGAATACAATTCTGAATTTATTCGCCTGAGTCGCTTCGCTCCAACATTGATTTCGACGGAGGAAGAGAAAGCGGAAAAGTTCTTTGATGGGTTTAAGTTCGAGCTTCAGAGATTGATTGGCTCAGTGGCACCTACAAATTATACTGATGTTCTAGCAGCAGCACGACGCATGGAGCGCGTCACTAGAAGGAAATCAAATCTGAAGAGGCCAAACACCTCCGCACCAACCAAGGCAGCACATGTTGATTCTGCAAAACGATTTCAGAGGAGTACGCCAGATAGAGCAGCACACAGGGCCATATCCCTTCCTACTTGTCATCACTGCGGCAAGGTAGGACACATTGAGAGAGAGTGCAGGCGGAAGTTGGGACTATGCCTGCTTTGCGGATCAAACCAGCATCTATCCAGAGACTGCACTCACCATAGAGGAGAAGCACCCAGACTAGCTCTACCTGCACCGCGACCAACTTATCCAGCAGTAGGAGCACAGCAGACAGGAGTTGGTGGAGTCAGACCACCAGCCCCAGGAGGAAACCAGCAGAGACCACCACTGGCCCCACAGGCAGCCCTATTTCAGCAGGCTCAGCAGCAGCAGAGAGGTCCAGCACAGGGGCGAGGGCAGGCATTCACTTTAGCTGTTGAGGAGGAGGCTACAGCAGGCGAGGTCATCGCAGGTACTATTTTAGTAGCTTCATTACCAGCTGTAGCATTATTTGATTCTGGAGCGTCGCATTCATTTATAGCAGCTAGCTTTGTAGCCACCCATAGAGTAGCTACCGCACCCCTTCCGAAGATGAAGAAAATTCTTACGGGAGGTAGAATTATTCCGGTTAGTGACGTCTGTAGATCATGTTCTGTAGTCGTTTGTGGCCGAGAAATACGAGCTCAATTTCTGATATTTTCTATGCCGGATTATGATATCGTACTTGGTATGGACTGGTTAAGTCAGTACCATGCGACTCTTGATTGCCGACTTGGGCGGGTTATATTTAGACCGCCCGGACATCCAGAATTTGAGTTTCTTCGAGGAGCAGTAGAGCAAGGAGTTCAGCCTACTCTTAGGGTACTATCGATAGAAGGGGAGACAGGTTACCCAAGAGTCATATCAGAATTTGTGGATGTATTTTTCGATGATCTTCCAGGTTTACCGCCTG
Organism: Iris macrosiphon; assembly: GCA_036927795.1. Lineage (NCBI taxonomy): Eukaryota > Viridiplantae > Streptophyta > Magnoliopsida > Asparagales > Iridaceae > Iris > Iris macrosiphon. The sequence goes on from JAYESA010000005.1 coordinate 31,371,722, forward strand.
ATCGGGAAATAGAATTCACAATAGACTTAACTCCAGGAGCAGAGCCAATCACTTCATCAGTTTATCGGCTAGCACCTAAGGAGTTAGTGGAATTGAAGGAACAGGTTGATGATCTTTTGGAGAAGGGTTTCATTCGGCCCAGTGTTTCACCTTGGGGGGCACCCATATTATTTGTGCCGAAGAAGGATGGAACAGTACGGTTGTGCATTGATTATCGGGCACTAAATACTGTGACCATCAAGAACAGGTATCCCTTACCACGCATTGATGATCTATTCGATCAGTTGAGTGGTGCAAGGGTATTTTCGAAGATTGACCTTAGATCCGGCTATCATCAGATCAAGGTGAGGAAAGAAGACATCCCGAAGACAGCTTTCAGGACGAAGTATGGGCATTATGAGTTCTTGGTGATGCCGTTTGGTTTAACCAACGTGCCAGCAGTGTTTATGAGTTTGATGAACAGAGTCTTTCATCAGTTCTTGGATAAATTTGTAGTGGTGTTCATTGACGATATTCTCATATATTCCAAGAACCATGAAGAGCACGAGGAGCATCTCAGAATCGTGTTAGAGACCTTGAGACAGGAGAAGTTATATGCCAAGCTCAGTAAGTGTGAGTTCTGTATGGACAAAGTGCCTTTCTTGGGACACATCATATCAGGAGAAGGACTTTCAGTAGATCCAGAGAAAGTTGCAGCAATAGAGACTTGGCCAACACCCACATCAGTTGCAGAGGTGAGAAGTTTTCTCGGACTTGTGGAATATTACCGAAGGTTTGTAGAGAATTTCTCGAGGATTGCAGAACCGATGACGAAGCTGACAAGGAAGGACCAGGAGTTTATATGGACAGAAGACTGCCAGAAGGCTTTTGAAGAACTAAAGAGAAGATTAACAACAGCACCTATCTTGACTCTTCCTTCAGGGTCAGGAGGTTTTGTTGTTTACAGTGATGCATCAGGCAGTGGACTAGGGTGTGTCTTGATGCAACATGGCAAAGTCATTGCTTATGCGTCAAGACAGTTGAAGGTCCACGAGAAGAACTACCCGACACATGATCTGGAGCTAGCAGCAGTTATATTTGCATTGAAGATATGGAGGCACTATCTTTATGGAGAGGGTAGAAATCTTTACTGATCACAAGAGCCTGAAGTATGTGTATACTCAGAAGGAGCTTAACATGAGGCAGAGACGCTGGCTTGAATTGATGGTAGATTTTGACATAGATCTGCAGTATCATCCGGAAAAGGCGAATGTTGTTGCAGACGCACTCAGCAGGAAGCCTACGGCTTATTTCTTGACGATGCAGCCAGAGTTATTGAGAGATCTACATGAGCTTCAGATAGAGGTTATTTTACCAGGACAGGAAGGCTTGATGGCTAACCTTGAGATTCAGTCATCACTCGTGGAGAAGATTAAGGAAGCATTGCCCACCGACGCTAGATTCCGAAGACTCAAAAAAGGACAGAAGCAGGCATGCAGACAGGACTTCGCATTCACGAAGACGGGACATTGAGGTTTGGAAATCGCCTGTATGTTCCAAATGGAGAATTGAGACAGGAGTTAATGACCGAAGCACATAGCTCCATGTACTCTGTTCACCCAGGAGGAACCAAGATGTATCGAGACTTGAGACAGTATTACTGGTGGCATGGAATGAAGAGAGAGATTGCAAGATTTGTGGCCAAATGCTTAGTCTGCCAGCAAGTGAAGGCAGAGCATCAGAGGACTGCAGGTATGTTACAGCCGCTTCCTATACCAGAATGGAAGTGGGAGCACATCACGATGGACTTTGTCACAGGATTTCCGAGGAGCCCCAGGGGAAGAGACGCAGTATGGGTGATAGTGGATCGACTCACTAAATCGGCACTTTTCTTGCCATTTAGAGTTGGGCAGTCCACAGAGGTACTAGCTGACATGTATATGCGACAAATTGTCAAATTAAATGGAGTACCGGTCAGTATTGTATCGGATAGAGATTCGAGATTTATATCTCATTTCTGGAGAAGCATGCAAGAGAGTCTGGGCACTAGACTCAAGTTCAGCACGGCATACCACCCGCAGACAGATGGCCAATCGGAGCGCACCATTCAGATATTGGAGGACATGTTACGATCATGTATGCTAGACTTTGGAGGTTCTTGGGAAGATCATTTGCACTTAGTGGAGTTCTCCTACAACAACAGTTATCAGGTCAGCATCCAAATGGCATCATTTGAAGCTTTATACGGAAGGAAGTGCAGGTCACCTATATGCTGGAGTGACGTCGGTTAACGTCAGATACTGGGACCAGAATTGGTCACACAAACAGTGGAGAAGGTGAAGCAGATTCAGAATCATCTACGAGCAGCTTAGGACCGACAGAAGCATTGGGCAGATACGCACAGACGTCCCCTAGAGTTCAAAGAAGGAGATCATGTATTCTTGAGGATTTCGCCCACTCGTGGTACTGTCAGATTCGGGAGCAGAGGCAAGTTGAGCCCAAGGTTATTGGGCCATTTGACATCCTCAAGCGTGTTGGTGAGGTAGGTTATCGGCTTGCATTACCTCCATCCTTAGAGGGAGTGCATGACGTATTCCATGTCTCACAACTGCGAAGGTACGTGACCGACCCAAGTCACGTAGTCGATCATTCAGAGATCGCAGTAGGCCCGAGCTTGAGGTATGAAGAACAACCAGTTGGCATCCTTGACGTCAGTGAGAAGACATTACGGGGATAGACGATCAGACTGGTTCGAGTAGCATGGAAACATCATTCTCCTGGAGAATCGACTTGGGAACGAGAAGATAGTATGCGCCAGCGATACCCCCACTTGTTCGAGGAGGCAGTTGTAAACTAGGCCACCTTGTATTTCCATAACTCTTTCTTGAGTAGCTTATTCTTTGATTACGAGGACACAATCCTTTTAAGGAGGGAAGATTGTAAACACCCTATTTTTCAGATAATTTTTAATATAGTTTTCCCGGATGTTTTCGGGATTTTGGATGAAGAACCGAGGTATTTAGGAGTTAAAGAATTTTACAGGCAGTTTATGGGTGTTAAAATATTCTGGAAGTAAAAATTTATTGTGTATGATGGAGAACCGGACGCATGGCATTTTTCGGTGAATTTATTGGACGCCGGAGCAACGGATCGAGGACTAAAAGCTATAGAATTGTGAACCGAACCCGAACGAACCAAGCCCAAACCAACCCGACCCGAAAACCAGTTGGGAAGCCCTAGCTTGCCGAAGTTCCTGTAGCAGGGTATAAATTCCCCTCCTTGGCATGCGTGCCAGCCGTAACCTAGAGATCCGCGGTGCCGCCATCGACCTATCTCTCGATCAGCAGCCCGCGTCCGCCACTCGACGCCCCTCGAGCAGCCCGGAACCCTCGTCCCCGACTTCCCCTTAACCCCACGACCCGTCACCGACCGACCTTGGCCCATCTCTGCCCTAGACGCCGAGCACCACCGCTCGACTTTCCCCCTGGAGAGTACAGCCCTGACCCGCGCGGCCGCAGTCCACCACTGATCGACTCCGCCGCCGTCCCCTCTACTCGACGGCCGTTTCCCCGAACCCGGCGACAGCATAGACCCCAGAGCCGCTACAGCCAGGACGTCAACGACCCAGAGCTGACACCCTCCGGCGAAGCCCTAGGCCGCCGCTGACCTAGATCCGACCCCGGACACACCGCTGCTCTCAACCAGGACACGGGGTTGACGTTCGGACACTTAGAATTCAGCATTCACGGAGCCCTGTTCAGGTACCGATTTCTTTCACCTCGCAACTCCATTTTCGATACCGTAAATTGCTAAGCAGAGACTGTATAATCCTCTCGTTGCCCGTGCAACTCGCTCGGTGCATCGCGTCCTGTGGTGATCGCACACCGCGATCCAAAAACAGGAAAAACAACGCCCTGTTTTACCCCGGAATTGAGTCCGCCCCGCCAATCGGGATGACTTGGTCGCACGCGGTCTTTACCGAACCGTGTGCGATGTAGATACAGTCGTGTAGGATTTTGCAGAAGTCGATTCGGAGGTGCGTGCACCCCGGGATCAACGCGTATCCGTCGACGACACCCCGTATCCGTCCTTTCTGGAATGCGCTGTAACTTCGTGTACACACGTCGGATCGAGACGAAACTTGCGCCATCGGACTCGTAGCGATACGCTGGTCCTGTGACCCAAGTTTGGTCCAATTCCGAGAACGTTGACAAAATCACGTATCGTGGGCCCCACGGGCTCCACTTGACGGGTGATTTTGAGATTGGCTCATCGGAATCTAATTCTGTAAGTTCCGTTGGGTTCGTATCATCGTTCCTGACTTGTGGACACTGAGTTTGCGGAATTTGGAGACCTTTGACCCTGACACGCTTTTCGGTGCAAAGTGGCCCACATGTGGACCCCGCTTTAATCCGAAAATGACCTTTTTGCCCCTGTGTCCAAATTGGACGTAAGGACAGGCATTTCTAGCTATTTGATATCTTCTGAGATTATTGGTGATGTTTATGACAGCTTTTGGAGTAGTCCCTACCGGTTCCGCTGATCCAGGGACGATTGTTGATAATCCAACATCAGGCAAGTGTACCTTGCCAACTCTGCAGCTTAGTTATTTATTTTCCTTGCTTCATTATAATGCTGTGCATGCTCAACCTATGACCGTGTGACATACTTAGCGTCCGATTATCAGTCGGGTGCCGACACTGTATGCAGTGTTGGGTACGGTCATCTAGAGATGGACATTCGTGACACTTTATACTCTCGTACTTGTCTTATCAAGTACCATATGACCCAGGACACTTGACACTATTCATGAGACAGGATTTTCCCAAGATATTCGTGGTGATTCTGTATAGGATACAGGACTTGGACATTATACTCTTAGATACTTTATGACTTGATGCATTAGCTATGATCACGCTTGACATGGGCATGAGACGTTATGGTCATAATATGCGTGGTTACATTGGGTGGGGAGAGACACACATGCTACAGGCTATTTCATATATCTATCTACTACTATTGTGAGGCCTCAGACTCTCGTAGTAGAGCTAGGCACATTACGTGTTTATTACCGCTACCGGCTCCCCGACACAGAGCTTGTAGTGGCTACAGCCTGAGTTTTAGTGCTGCTCTCATCTTGTATTTTTACATAGATGGTTACTTACTTGCCCTATTTATTCATTACTTGCTGTACTGTATTTATTTTGGCATGAGCTTTCTTGTACCTTGCTATGTCCCCTGAGGACCTGGATCCGGATATTTGTCCCCAGATTTTGCGGACGAGGCTTATCCCGAGGTTTACGGGACCGGAGCAGGAGCTGATCCAGGAGCTGTACCGCCATCTGAGGATGAGGTGTTAGCCGAAGACTTTTCCTGAGCATCCATGCTTCATGCTCAGTATTTATTTATTTATTTTCAGTCTTTTACTTTCTGGTCAGTGGAACCATTGTACTAGACATTTATCGGGTTGTTCCCCGAAGTACTTTGTGAGACTTGCTGATGATTTACATTCCTTATTTATTCTGTGGATCATATTTTATATCTTGTGTGGATGAGATTAGTTGTGCCGTGATTGTCGTAGACTTGTTATATTACAGCTTAAGTATGCCCTGATGGATCCATTAAATTGGGTTTGTCCATCGGTGCGTACTGCTGGCCATTGCGACGCGTCCGATCCCACGGTATTTTGGGACTGGGGCGTGACATCAGTACCAAAAATAAGAATATCATCAACATACAGACATAATATTACACAAGTGCTACCAATAGTTTTGCTATATACACATTTATCAGAATCATTAATAGCAAAACTATATGATAGAATTATCTTGTCAAATTTATCATGCCATTGCTTTGGCGCTTGTTTCAGTCCATAGAGAGATTTAATTAATTTGCATACCTTGCATTCTTGCCCTGGAACAACAAACCCTTCAGGTTGTTCCATATAGATCTCTTCCTGTAAATCTCCATTCAGAAATGCAATTTTTACATCTATTTGATGAATAAACAGTTTATGAACAGATGCAATGGCTATTAACATTCTAATTGTAGTAATTCTTGTAACAGGAGAGTAAGTGTCAAAAAAGTCCACTTCTTCTCTTTGTTTGAACCTTTTAGCCACTAACCTGGCTTTGAATTTTTCAATAGACCCATCAGGTCTTAACTTCTTTCTGAAGATCCATTTGCAACCTATTGGTTTGCAACCTGCAGTAAGGTTAACCAAATTCCAAGTTCTATTTGATATAATATAATCTATTTCACTATTTATGGCCTCTTTTCAAAATAAGGAATCGACTGAGGACATAGCCCCTTGATAAGATATAGGATCCTCTTCAACGAGGTAGGTGAAAAAACCTTCACCTAGGTTTGGTTCTCGTCTTGTTCTTTTACTTCTCCTGGGTTCTACTTGGGTAATCTCCTCTGGTTGTGAACTAGAGGTTACAACAGGGACTTGTGTAGAAATAGAAGAACTAGAAATTCTATTTTTCAATAGAAAAATATTTTTTAAAAATATAGCATCCCTAGATTCCATGACTGTGTTAGCATCAATACCATTTATCTCACTCTTAATTACAATAAATCTATAAGCAGTACTAATTTTGGAATATCCCAAAAATACACAATCTACGATCTTTGGTCCTAATTTTTTTTTCTTGGTAGGTGGGACAGAAACTTTAGCAAGGCACCTCCACACTTTGAAATATTTCAAAGATGGCTTTCTACCTCTCCAAAGTTCATTAGGGGTCTTATCAGTCTTTTTGAAAGGAAATTTATTTAAGATATGACATGCAGAAAGAAGGGCTCTCCCCTACAAATAATCAGATAAACCAGAGCTACCTAACATAGCATTAATCATATCAATAAATGTTCTATTTTTTCTTTCTGCTACCCCATTCTGTTGAGGAGCATAAGGAGCAGTTACCTCATGTATAATGCCATGCAATTCACAAAAGGAGTCAAACTCGACAGAGGTGTATTCACCCCCACGATCAGACCTAAGAATTTTAATTTTCTTCTCAAGTTGGTTTTCAACTTCAGCTTTAAAAGATACAAACTTACTGAAAGCTTCATCTTTAGTTCTAAGCAAGTAAATATGGCAGTATTTTGAATAATCATCTGTAAATGTAATAAAATACCGTTTACCACCACGAGTGAGAATACCATTCAATTCACAGATATCGCTGTGAATAAGCTCTAATAGCTGAGAACTCCTTTCAACGGAATGAAAGGATTTTCTGGGCTGTTTGGCTTGTGTACAAATCTCACATTTTCCATTCCTGCTCATGTCAATCTTAGGAATCAATTGTAACTTAGACATTCTCTTTAAAGAGTTAAAATTGATATGTCCCAAACGACCATGCCAAACATCATAACTATCAGTATTATAAAAGAGAGCATTTGAATCAGAAGTAGAAGTAGATGTAATATTATTTTAACATGAATTTAATGTACTGCAAGGCATATCCACAGAAAGTTTAAACAGACCCCCACATACATAGCCATTCCCAATAAAGTTACCGTTCAGGGAGATTACAACTCGATCAGACTCAAATACCAGTTTGTAACCATATTTATTTAGCAAATAACTAGAAATTAAGTTCTTGTTTATGTCCGGTATATGCTGCACATTATACAAAGGAAGAATCTTGCCCGAAGACAACTTGAGGTTCACTCTTCCCTTTCCATGCACTCTGGCAGCACTTGAGTTTCCCATAGCTACTGATTCGCCTTCCTCAACCTGTCGGTAGGAGGAAAAAGAATCAATATTAGGACATAAATGGACATTTGCCCCTGTATTAACCCACAAGTCAGTAGGCTGATACGATGACTCAAAAACAGAACATACGGTTACAAACCTCTGATCATAGGTACCGATAGATTCGGTCCCGGCTATGATAACATGAGTCTGTGGAACAACAGTAGAGTCTGCAGGAGTTCGACGATCAGGATTCTGAAATCCCTGACCTTTCTTCCTGTGGCGGCATTGCCTAGCAAAGTGACCAGGCTTACCACAGTTGTAACATTCCCGCTTAGGTCTGTTGTCTTTTCCAATCGCAGCTCTTGGCTTAAGAAACTGTTTCTTTGCCAGGTTTCTATTCTGGGGTTTGTTCCTCTGTTGATAGAGTTGGCCCTTAGGCTTTCCCTTGGTTTCAATAATGTGTAACTTTGCCTCGAATTCAGTACTAAGAGGTTCCTTGTCTCTAGTTCTACCTTCTTCCTCAATGCGGAAGGACACAAATAGGTCATCTAAAGACATGGGTTCCTTATTATGTTTTAGTTTTAAACCAAATTCCTTCCAAGAAGGGGGAAGTTTATTAATGAAGGCAACAATTAGAAATTTATCAGCAAATGGCATGTCTTTTTGAGACATCTCGTGTATGATTGTTTGAAGGGTATTAGTCTGTTCAACAACAGACTTCTCATCTACCATTTTAAACTCTAAAAATCTGTCAACAATGTAAATCTCAGAACCCGCTCCTTCATTGGAGTATTTTTTATCGAGAGCTTCCCAAAGCTCTCTGGACATAGAGGTAGTACAGTATATATCATAGAGGGTGTCAAAAAGACAACTAAGAATTTTACCGTGACAGATAAAGTCTGTCTCGTTGTAGGACTCTAATTCGTAGGTCCTGGCAGTTTCGTGTAAGTCAGGTTGGATTTTCGGTTCTTTGAGAACCTTAACCAGTTTCAAGTAAGTTAGCCAGCAGGTCATCCTACGCTGCCATCTCTTAAAGTTCAGGCCATCAAACTTCTCTGGTTTGGAGGAGTTATGAATGTTGGTGGTCAGTTCTTCTACGGTGTTCATCATGTAGATAGAAATTTTTCAACCAGAAAATAGAAAGTGGACAGAAGCTACAAAAATCTATTCTAAGATTGTTGGTTAAATTCCTAAATAATGCAAATAGGAAGATGTAAAATTAAAACAAGAAATAGTATAGGATTCGAGGCACGTTACACGCTGTCCTGAGAATAGAATTTTGCCCCACGAACAGTGCAGTGGGTTCCTGGCGATCTATCCCCGAGATACAACGAATCCTTCGATTCACTTCACCGTGCACCCGGTGGCGAATCCCACGAACGATCACAACCTTGCCCGACAAATAGAAATTGGACGGAGGAGTTTTGGAGGAATTTTGGTTCTGGTGTTTTTTTTTCTTTTTCGTCTCTGTGAGATTGTTCTTCCGTCCGAACAGAGAGCGAGAGAGAGAAAGAAAAGAAAAAACCGATTTCTGTTTTTTTCAGATCTCAGGATAGTGTCCTGGATATATCTCTCACGTAACCTTCCCCACTTTTTCAGTAACGGGATTACGTGAGAACAGTTCCGCGGAAGACCAGCAACCCACCATACCAAATCAACAGAAATAAAAAATAAAATAAAATAAGTTAAGAAATTATCTTTGTACCCTTGTCCGTTCTGCGGCGCGCAAGCGTGCAAAGTGCTAAGTGCGCGAATAATAAACGCATAAAAATATGCATTAAATCGCGTACCCGCTCGCGGGTTGGATGAGATCAAGCCCATCCCCTATAGAGCCCACATACCCACTAAGAGGGGTAAAGCAATATATGGAAAGGAGAATGACTTCTCCTTTCCCATGTGGGACTAAAAGAAAGGAGTGCTTTGTTGAATCATATAGTTTAGATAAATCTAACAATAAATCTAACAATCCCCCACATGATTCAACAAAAGAAGAAAGGAAGGTATAGCACGATAGGACATATAGGAAGGAAAACAAGATATGGGCAATCACACTGTGTATCAGGGGAAGGTGTATTCCGGACTTGAACCTCCCCTTAGTGTTATATATCTCATCTATACGGACCCAAAGTGACTTAAGTCTTGAACTTAGGATCTTACTTGTACAGACTCAACATACACACAAATACATTGTAGTCATTTGATCGTATCAACAGTTGTGCACTTTTCGGCCATGTGCTATCTCATTTTCTTAAGAGCTCTAGAGAACAGCCCGAGTTCCCATAGAAAGCGGCCCCACTTTCACTCTTAAATAGGTGAATCTTTCTAGGTATTCTGCAATTTATATACCCTGCTTTATTAGCCACAGGTTCATTGAGATTTTTCAATCACCCTTTTATTTATTGCAGATCAACACTATACATTAGAGGAATGGTTCTTTACAATTACTATCATATAGTATTTCCAGTCACACATCAATTTTGTTGTTACCCATTGAACCTTTTCTTGGTCCTTCCAATCAAAGGTTGGGTTGCCTTTGAGGTGATTCAATCTTTGGGCTTTAACCCCATTCCTCTTGCCGTCTCCAACACAAGTCTCCTTGAGAGCCCTTTACTTAGAGGATCTGCTAGATTGTTCTTTGATCTGACGAAGTCAATTGCAATTACTCCACTGGATCGCAATTGCTTCACCCGATTGTACCTCAGACGTATATGTCTGGATTTTCCATTATAACTTGTCCTTTGAGCCTTTGCTATTGCAGCTTGACTATCACAGTGTACAGGGATAGCATGAATTGGTTTGCTCCCCAGAGGAATATCTGTTACCATATTCCTAAGCCAGTCAGCTTCCTCACTGGTGAGGTCAAGAGCTATAAATTCTACTTCTATAGTAGATCTAGAAATACAGGTCTGCCTGGTAGAGTTCCACGCAACAGCAGGTCCACCCAATATGAATACATATCCACTTGTGGCTTTGGTCTCATCTGTATCGGAGATCCAGTTCGCATCAGTATACCCTTGTATTACAAATGGGTATCCTCCATAGAATAATCCATGGGATATCGTGCCCTTTAGGTATCTCATTACCCGTTCCAAGACAGTCCAATGTGAACTATTCGAATTGCTAGTATACCGACTAAGCTTTCCTACTGCGTAAGAAATATCAGGTCTGGTACGATTAGCAATATAGTTCAGGCATTCGATTTGCTGAGAATACTTCAACTAAGCCACACTGTCTCCTTTATTCTTCTTCAACGTGATACTTGCATCATATGGAGTACTTACAGGTTTAGAATCAAAATAGTTAAATCTTTTTAGAACCTTTTTTATATAGTGAGATTGGGAGATACCAATTCCCTCAGAAGTGCGACTTAATTTAAGTCCTAAAATTACATCAGCAGGTCCTAAATCTTTTATATCAAAATTTTAAGACATAAATGATTTGATATCATAAATAATATCCATGTCAGTACCAAAAATAAGAATGTCATCAACATACAGGCATAATATTACACAAGAGCTACCAATAGTTTTGCTATATACTGTCACTACCCAATTCTAGAAAATAGGATTTTTTTTATTTTTATTTGGTAAATTGTGTATTGTATTTAATTAATTATATTTATATTTATTTAGTGCTTATCTTATTTTTTAATGATTGTTTTAGGGTTTTGGCTAGCCTGGACCCATGTCAGACCCTAGTGGACCTATGTCCGACCCAGCCCACACCCTTGTGAGAATTATTTTGGGGCTTAGATTTATTATTTTATTTTTAGGAGGTTAGTGGGAGAGATTTGGAGCTAGTTTGAGTGCTTTTGGAACCCGAAACCCGAAACCAAGTCTAGTTGGGGCGTTTTGGGAATTTGGTGACTTATGTAACCCATTTTTGGACTTGGCCGGCCCTACCTACCCCATTTTCCTGTGGAACACAGTAGCCCTCTTCCCCCCTTTGGTTCTTCACTTCTTTTTCACTCTTCTTCTTCTCCACTTCTTCTTTCTTCTTCCTTCTTCTTCAAGGTGAGTTTCTCTTCCATTTTTCTTCCTTCCTTCTTTCTTCCATTCCTTCTTCTTTATGCTAGCCCTAACCTTGTTTTTTCCCTAACCTAGGTGTGAGGAGCCTAGATTTAGTGTGGGAGCTAGATTTGGTGGCTTGGAGCTTGAGGGAGGTGATTCCAACTAGATCGGAGACCTTGGCCTTGGGATTCCAACTCCCAAGAGGTAAAACCCTAACTTTCCCCTTGCTAATTATTTTTATGTAGTGTAATTACTGTTGTAGAACCTTCCTAGACCCTAAGCCTACCCGTGGGAGGAAGTTGGAACTAGTTTGGTTGAGTTTAGAGACTTTGACATTAGGTTTTGTGTCGATTTCGGGTGGAATCCAAATTTGGCCCAATTTTGGGTGATGCCCTAGGTTAGACGGACCTAGGTAGACATTGTCGGGTGTCTTGAGGGTGAGTGCGTGTCTCCGTTCAGACACGGGAAGCCGTGTCGCGGAGAAACGGGCGTTTCGGGCGAAATTGGGGTTTTTCGTCGTCGCCGATTCTAAGTGCGTGTGTGTTTCTGCCACGGACCTAGAATCGATGCGGGAGCACTTTTTCTAGGATCTAGGCATCGTTTAGAACGCGTGAGTAAATTTTGGGCCGATTTTGAGTTCGTTTGGTGTGCGTTTAAGGAGGTTTTTTGAACCGCGTACCACGTGTTCGTCGAAATGACCGAACGGCCATTTCGACTTGGTTTCCTCGTTTTAGGATTGTGCGCGTGTTGGGTTAGTATCAGGGAGTGTGTGCTAGAGTTTTCGAGTTATATTTTATATATTTTAGGGTGTTGGTGAGTGTCGGGGTCGTTGGGCGTGAGTGGGGCGTGTTGTTTGTGTGTTGTGTGTTGTGTTGTGTTAGTGTATATGTGTCTATATATATATGTATATATTTATATGTATGTGTGTTTATGTATATATATATATATTTATATATATGTGTGTATTTATATCTATGTGCTTGTGTGTGTATATGTTTATGTGTATATATATATATATATATATATATATATATATATATATGTATATGTGTATATGTGTAAGTGTGCTTGTGTGTGCATATGTATATATATATTTATATGTGTATGTCTATATATATATCTTAGAGTGTGTGTGTATTGGTATGTATATATATATATTTGTATGTGTGTGTGTGTATTAGTGTGTTTGTGAGTGTGTTAGTGTGTGTTAGTATATAGATATAAGTGTATATATATATGTATTTAGTTGTTTATATATATAGTTATATGTGTGTGTGTGTATATATATATATATATATATATATATATATATATATATATATATATATATATATATATATGTAAAGGATGATATATATATATATATATATAGGTATATAGGAGTGTGTGTGTGTGTGTTTGTGAGATGGAGGGGGGGTTTCAGCAAAGAACAGCAGTAGCTGCTGCTGCACAGCAGCAGCAGCACAGCAGCAGCAGGTAGAGCAGCAGTAACAGCAGCATAAAGAGCAGCAGCAATAGCAAATACAGGCAGCAGCAGCAACTTAGCAGCAATGTTAGGGAGCAGTAGCAGCTAGGAAATAGAGGATAGATGGGTAGATAGATTAAATAGATAGATATATAGATTGTTAGATAGATTAGTTGATAGATAGATAGCTAGTTAGATTAAATAGGTACTTAGATAGATAGATAGTCACTTAGATAGGTAGATGGATAATTAGATAGATAGATAGGTAATTGATAGGTAGATAGTTAGGTTTATAGATACTAGATAAGTAGATAGCTTGATACTTAGATATATATATATCTATCTAAGATATAGATATCTATATACCTATAGTTATATATATATATGTATAGGTAAGGTAATGGGTATTTGTGTATATGTGTGTGGATATCTATATATATATGTATATAGATGCTTAGATATATATAAATATGGTAGATATATATATTTCCTAGCCTAGATTAATAACTAGGTATATAATCATTAGTTAGATAGCTAGCTAGAGGGGTTCGAGAGCGGTATCTCAATACCTTGAGATACCGAGGTATCTCAATACCTTGAGATATTCAAGGTATTGAGTTTCGAGCGGGGTAATTGAGCATTAGCCTAGGAAATATTTTGGAATAATTTTTTATATGTTTATGTATATATATTTACGCGTGCTAGCATAGGTTTTAGCGGGTTTAGGCGGGGTGCGTGGCTTAGGGCGAGGTATCGGATACCGAGGGTATCCTGGTATCTCGATTAGGCGAGTTTGTGAGTTTAGTAGCTTAATGAGCTCGGTTTGACCTAGAATTTCAGGGGTACCCTAGTTTGACCTAGCTCTGACCATAATTGTCCCCGTTGACCGTAAAAGTCAACGTTTGACCTAGTTTTGACCTAGAGTTGACTTTTTGGATACCTGTTAACTTTTTGACCCAATTTTTACCGGTTTGACCCGTTCGACCTAGAATAGCCCTAGAAGCCTGTTTTTAATTATTTTATATCAGTTTAATTCCTTAGAACCCTGTTTAATTCTGCTTTTCGCATTAGGTCCTTGCGACACCAGTCCGGATCTCGATCCTCATCAGTTGCTCAGGACGTCAAGCGAGTACCTACCTCTGATAGTTTCTATTTTATGATAGCGTTTATATCACCTATTCTAGAACTGTAATACTTGATTCTGACACATTATTACACGAGCTGATACTAGTGGATCCCGTCATGAGATTCTATCCCCCTTACCGTGTTCAGCGGGTACTCTATCACGTGTATTTCATCATGTGCTTCGGGTATTGATTCTCATGTGCTATCATGTGCTTATTGTGCTCTCGCCTTCGTGTGCACGAGCTATTATCATGTACGTAGCGTGTTGTGGTTGGATCCAATGGTATTAGTGGGGGAGGGGAGTAGGAGTTGGTTATGTGATCAAAGCCAAACAGTATTCATGTGTATGTCGGTTATGCAACTCACGCATAATGGAGTTATCGTAGTGTTTTTCATGTGCAACCTAAGCCGATCACATAACGAACTTGTGCTCAAGGCACTTAGCTAGTATTCATGTTTCTCACCTGTAGTTACTTTTCTACTACTTGTATTGTTCTCCAGTTTACTTTGCAGCTATTTATTGTGCTCCAGCTTATATTTATTTCCTGTGCATCTTGTATACTTTTCTATTGCTCGTCATATACACCTTACCATATATTTGGAGTTGCTTTCAGAGTTATGTACTTCGCTCCAGTCCTGACTGGGCATATTTTTTCCAGAGGATCCTGAGGACTATTGCCCGACGTTCTACGGGCCGGGTGTTGACGACTGTTGTGACCCCGTGATCGAGGAGGAGTGCGCCGAGGAGACGCCTTTAGCGCCCTAGTTAGCTAGGTGGGTTTCCTGGGTTGTTCCCAGTATTTTATTTTGGATGATTGTACTTATTCTTTTGTTGTTGTGAGATGTTGTAGCTATTATGGCCTTAGACTGTATATTTTTTGAATATTGTCTTGCTCTCTTTGGTTTGGTTTCCTTTTTGATATCATATCGTGCTTATATTCTTCCCCTAGATTTTGTGATTGAGAGTTGATATATATTGCGTGGTTGCCCTCCTTTTGGAGAGGATTATTGATATATATATTGCGTGGTTGCCCTCCTTTTTGGGGAGGTCATGGCCAATTTTTCTGTGAGTTATAGATAGAATTGGTTGACCTAGAATGGACCTTTACAGCATTCTACCGCCGATTCTGCGGCGTAGGCTGGACGTACCCACGGCTCATGCCCGATTTTTGGGTGCGGGTCGTGACACATTTTTGGTGGTGGCCCATGCAGGTCTAGTTTTTAGGTTTACCCATAATAGGATATAGGATATAGGCTGAGAGAGAGTGTGCTCAATCACAACTAGGACTCTTCCTGCTTGCTTTTGCTATCTTTAATTTTTTTGCAATTGTTTCTTTTGCAATATTACTTTCCTTCTTTGATGATATCGTTTCTTGCACTATATTGACTTCTTTTGATCTGTGTTCAGGATGCCTCCGAAGACCAGATCTTAGTGTACCGTCCCAGCAGCTGCCACCGAGAGGTCTGTCACCTCTCGACCTGCTCGACTTTCGGCGGCCGCTACCGCTCCACTCGCCACTCCTGCGGTTGAGGGAGCATCAGCTTCTCTCGGAGATTCCCTTACTCCCATTGATCCGAGAGTCACCCCAGTTGTTCCGGTGGTACCTCCTCCACCACCGCCTGTGCCAGTAGATGCTACGCAGTTGTTCACATTCTTCCGAGAGATGATGGATGCGCAGCACCGCCAGGCAGATGTTATGAGGATGGGCATTGAGAATGCTCATCAGGTGGCTATGACAGCGGTCGACAGAGTGGCTCAGATCCAGCCACAGCCAGAGCAGGCTCAGAATCCTAGGCCGGGTACTATTATCGATTTTCAGAGGATGCGGCCTAAGGAGTTCTGCGGCACAGAGGGGATCCTATACGCCGACGACTGGATAGAGCATATAGAGGGCATCTTCAGGCTGGCGATGATCCCAGCGAGCATGCAAATAGAGGCAGCGGGCAGCCAGATGTTCGACCTTGCCCTTACTTGGTTCCGCACGGATACGCGGATAGCAGCTCCGGGATTGACTTGGAAGGCTTTCAAGAAGCTTTTCAAGGAGAAGTTCTTCCCGGATGTGGCTCTCAGTGCCTTAGAGAGTCAGTTCGAGGCGCTCATCCAGGGGAGTATGCTAGTGGATGAGTATACAGCGGAGTTCTGCCATCTGGGCAGATTTGTTGAGGGGTTGTCTGAGACAGCGAAGGTACAGAAGTTTCGCAAGGGTTTGGCCATGGCGGTCAAGTCCTTGACCAGGAGCGACCGCGAGGCGACCTTCGAGCAGATTGTCAGCGACGCACAAAGAGCTGAGGATGACCTAGAGCTGAAGACGAAGAGGAGCAGAGATGCTTCAGGAGCAGGTAGCAGTGCAGGCCTAGCCAAGAGGCCATTCTAGCAGACCCAGCAGCACCAGGGTCAGGGTCGTGCGCCCTTCCGGCAGGTGCCCTAGCAACAGAGGCATGGTCAACAGCAGGGCCAGAGGCAGCCCATCGTTTGCCCTTTCTGTAAGAAGCCAGGGCACGGATGGGACATATGCAGAAAGAGGCTGGGCAGATGTTTATTGTGTGGCGCAGCAGATCACCAGCTGAAGGATTGTCCTTCAGCGCTTGCCCGTCCAGCTCAGGGCGGAGGAGCCGCTCAGAGGGCACCAGCCAGAGCACCTGCAGTGCAGCAGAGAGGACAGCCCTTGCAGACTCAACAACAGAGGTTCGCCCAACACCAGCAGCAGCACTGAGGAGGACAGCAGGGGCGAGCTTTTGCCCTGACAGTAGACGAGGCCGAGCCAGTTGGTGATGTTATCTCAGGTTCTGTTCTTCTTGATTCCATTCCAGCACTTACTTTATTTGATTCCGGTGCTTCCTATAGCTTTGTGTTTGTATCTTTTGCTGTTAGATACCATCTTGTTGCTGAACCTTTAGCTAGACTCTGCAAGATCACGACCGGGGGTGGTATCATCCTAGTCCGTGATATCTGCAGAGACCGGAGAGTTACCTTGGGAGGCCGGGAGTTGAGTGTGTGCCTACTCGTAATACCACTTTCGAGCTACGATATTGTACTCGGGATGGATTGGTTGAGTACGCATTGTGCTAGTATAGATTGTCGTGGAGGCAGAGTTTTGTTTAGTCCGCCGGGTGAGCCAGAGTTTCAGTTTGCCAGAGGAGCAGCGGAGCAGACCGAGGGAGTCTTCTGTGGAGCCCTGGTGGTAGAGCCGAGGTCGCTACATCCACTGATAGAGGAGTACATGGATGTCTTTCCGGAGGAGTTGCCAGGGTTACCTCCGGACAGAGATATGGAGTTCTCTATAGACTTGGTGCCAGGCGCGGAGCCGATATCCCAGCACGTCTATAGAGTTAGCAACAGTGAGCTGATAGAGTTGAAGAAGCAGGTGGATAAGCTTCAGGACAAGGGATTTATCAGATCTAGTTCTTCTTCGTGGGGTGCTCCGATACTTTTTGTGCCAAAGAAGGATGGGTCGATACGGATGCGTATCGACTACAGGGCTCTGAATAACCTCACAATCAAGAACAAGTATCCGCTGCCGCGTATTGATGATCTATTTGACCAGTTGAGCGGAGCGAGGGTGTTTTCCAGGATTGATCTGAGGACAGGCTACCACCAGGTGAAGGTTAGGAAGGAGGATATTCCGAAGACAGCCTTTCGGACCAGATATGGACAGTATGAGTTCTTGGTGATGCCGTTTGGGTTGACTAATGCCCCGACAGTGTTCATGAATCTGATGAACAAGGTGTTCCATCAGCATCTGGATAGGTTTATGGTGGTGTTTATAGATGATATCTTGGTGTATTCGAAGACCCCAGAGGAGCACGAGGAGCATCTGAGGATAGTGCTGGAGACTCTCAGGAAGGAGAAGCTTTATGGAAAGCTCTCAAAGTGTGAGTTCTTCCTTGACAAGGTAGAATTCCTTGGTCATGTGGTGACTGGAGAGGGTATCTCGGTGGATCCGAGAAAGATCATGGCAGTTGAGGCATGGAGTGCTCCGAGTTCAGTAGCAGAGGTCAGGAGTTTCCTGGGATTGGCAGGCTACTACAGGAGATTTGTTCAGGATTTTTTCCGGATTGCAGAGCCATTGTCCAGGCTGACCCAGAAGGATGTAGAGTTTGTTTGGTCAGAGGAGTGCCAGATCGCCTTTGATGAGCTGAAGAGGAGGTTGACGACAGCTCCAGTGTTGACGTTGCCATCAGGTTCTGGAGGATTCACTATCTATAGTGATGCATCAGGGAAGGGACTGGGTTGTGTGTTGCAGCAGAATGGGAGGGTGATTGCCTATGCTTCCAGGCAATTACGTCCTCATGAGAAGAACTATCCTACCCACGATTTGGAGTTGGCAGCGGTCATCTTTGCTCTGAAGTTGTAGAAACACTATTTATACGGGGAACGTGTGGAGATCTTCACAGACCACAAGAGCTTGAAGTATGTGTTTACCCAAAAAGAGATGAACATGAGGCAGAGGAGATAGTTGGAGTTGATGAAGGACTTCGACATATCGTTGCAGTATCATCCAGGGAAGGCGAACGTAGTTGCGGATGCATTGAGCAGGTATCCGGTAGCTATGTGCCTGACTACAGATTATTATTTTCTGGCAGATCTAGAGAGCTTGGGCATTGAGGTGATAGTGCCTGGAGTTGAGATGCAGATGTGGGAACTGCAGATTCAGTCAGAGTTGGTAGACCGGATCAGGGCTACACAGTTTAAGGATGAGTCCCTGAGGAGCATCAGGGCGCAGGTTCAGATGGGATTAGCATATGACTTCACCATTGCTGATGATGGTTCTTTGCGGCACGGTACCAGGTTGTGTGTGCCGAGTGGGTCATTGCGTGAGGAGGTTCTCCAGGAGGCGCATCGATCCCAGTATTCTATGCATCCAGGTGCCAACAAGATGTATGGAGATCTGAGACAGCATGTATGGTGGTACGGGATGAAGCGGGAGGTGGCACGCTTCGTATCCCGATGCTTAGTGTGCCAGCAGGTGAAGGCTGAGAGGCAGAGGCCAGGAGGATTACTCCAGCCGTTATCCATTCCGGAGTGGAAATGGGAGCATGTGACCATGGATTTTGTTTCTGGACTTCCCCATTCTCTAGGCGGGAAGGATGCGATTTGGGTCATCGTGGACAGGTTGACCAAATTGGCCTACTTTCTACCATTCAAAGTGGGTACGTCTACAGAGAGACTAGCAGAGATGTATGTGCGCCAGATAGTCAGACTGCATGGAGTTCCTGTGAGCATAGTATCAGACCGGGACAGTCGCTTTACTTCGTAATTCTGGAGGAGTCTACAGGCTAGCTTGGGCACCCAGCTCAAGTTTAGTAGTGCGTATCACCCACAGACAGATGGTCAGTCAGAGAGGACCATTCAGACGCTTGAGGACATGCTTCGGACTTATGTTTTGGATTTCAGAGGCTCTTGGGAGGATCACTTGCACTTGGTAGAGTTTGGTTACAACAACAGCTACCAAGCCAGTATCGAGATGTCACCTTTCGAGGCATTATATGGACGGAGGTGTCGCACTCCGTTATCATGGGATGATGTAGGCGAGAGAGCCTTGCTTGGCCCGGAGATGGTGGTTGATGCAGCGGAGAAGGTCAAGCTCATTAGAGATAGACTTAGGGTGGCGCAGGATAGGCAGCTGTTTGTGGTATTAAACGAAAGAATGAAAGTGTATTTCAATGACGGGGTTTATACGAGACCCGTGCCCTTTGGTTTACAAACAAACTTGTACAATTTGATCCTATACGAAGATGTAGGAGTACAATTTATTTAATCTAGGTATAAATTGCTATAGGTGTCTGATCTGCAGTCGATCACTTTAGCCCTTGGATCACACGATGTTGAAGAAGTGCCGTGGAAGACAGGAAGCAGCTTCGAAGGTTGCAAAGGAGGGTGGATGCGCGATGCCAAAGTCGTCGATCCCTACTCTTTGCCTGAGCTCTGGATTCCTCTCTCCCTCTCTCTCTCTCTTGACCCCTCTTTCCAAGTTTCGACCTTGTTCGATCTTCAAGTTGGAAGTTTCTCTCTCTTGATCTGGTATAGGTTTTTCTTGACCAATTTCTCGACCTTTTTCCCCATTGATAGGGGTCTCTATTTATAGAGTTTTGGTGACAGTGACCACTCCGTCGGCGTAGAAACCGAGGAGTGGACAGTACGGCACCCTTTTACACAACGGTTAAAATAACCAATGCCTGCATATAAATGACCTTTTGAGTGAGCATGTGACACGCGTCCAACTAAAGGGACAAAACGCGTATATCTGCTGCGAAGATCACGGCGTAGAAGCCACGTAGGTAGGTATCCCTCGTGTAGAAGAGGTTGGCGTAGAAGCCAAATGACTGTCACCCTGGTGTAGAAGCCAAATAGGCATAGAAGCCGAGTAGGCGTAGAAGCCGAATAGGCATAGAAGCCGAACAGGCATAGAAGCCGAATGGTCGTAGAGACTGAGTGGGCGTTTGAAACCGAGTGGTCGTAGAGACTGAGTGGGCGTAGAAGCTGAGTGGTCGTAGAGACTGAGTGGGCGTAGAAGCCGCGTGAGCACCGATCCTGAATGGGCGTAGAAGCCGCTGCGTACCGTGCCAGAGTGCTGATATGGACGTCTTAGCCGGAATTATGACTTTTGAAGATATAATCAAATCTCTTACATTGATTTGCCACCATCCTGTGCATTAAATACGGAGATATGTTTTGAAGGTCTGCAGCCCTTCTGTGCATCCGTCGCAGAGACGTGCCTCGAGGGAAACTGTCACCGCTCTGTGCAATTAGACGTAGAGACGTGCCTCGAGCCCCGTACAAAGTACAGCTTTTGACGTG
The DNA here is from genome assembly GCA_036927795.1 of Iris macrosiphon. NCBI lineage: Eukaryota > Viridiplantae > Streptophyta > Magnoliopsida > Asparagales > Iridaceae > Iris > Iris macrosiphon. The sequence continues at coordinate 31,392,799 of JAYESA010000005.1, forward strand.
GCAGGCGGTGTGTCTACTGCGGAGCGTAAAACAGCTCATGTTTTCCTGTGTAAAACAAGGCAGCGTATTCCCTTGTACGCGAAAGAGCAGTTTACGCTGGGAAGACTTTAGTAAACGACGGTTCGATGATATTTTAACCAAATCCTCTGCATTAAATGCAAAGATCCGCCATCATACTGTGGGGCGCGTCCCGAGTGGTCTGCCATCGTTTCCAGCCGTCATCTGGGTAGCCGTACAACACTTTTTGTCAGGAGTCAGAGGTCAGGTTCACTGCGTGACTTGACAGGTTCATTTCGGGGAAGACGAAGCGTTCCTCGTACGCTTTAACGCTGCTTTGAGAGCGGCTGAGTTTTACGCCATGGAGGCGATGAAGAACCCTGTTTTACGCTGGAGCGGCCTGGACGTACTGCACTTACGCGGATGGTCCTTTGAGCTTTATACTTCGCGCTGTTTTATAGCGAAAAAGCTATGTTTCATGCTTGATGGCTCTGAAGGCCTCTGTTTACGCTGCTCTGTATCAAGATGCTGCGTAGATCCTCCCAGCGTATTTTTCATGCTTCTACAAGACCCCCTTCAAAGCTTTTAAATTCCTCAGAATTTGAAATGCTTTGAATGAAGCATGAACGGCCCCTCGTAACTCGAAACGTTTCTGAATGGAGCGTTGAAACGGTCGATGCTGACTTTATGGCAGATTTATTGGGGACCGCTGTGATCTCTTTCGCCTATAAAAAGGCTGGGGGGGTTAACCTGTTCTCCCTACATTCCCATCACCATGCAAAGATGATCGCCGGAGTTCGTCGGGTCGACCTGAGGAAGAAAGAGATCATGTTCTTCCAACATGTAGGGAGCCGAAAAAGACGGCGTCTTCGAGCAAGTGTCCACTGCAATGATGGATCATGGAAGGATATCTTAGCCTCCCTTACTCGGGATAATCAGCAACTTTGTATGGTGGTTCTTCCGGGAGAGGGGGAAGGATCATTTCCACTACACGGCTGGCAAGCTGTATCTCTTATCCTAAGACCCCCACGGACGAGATTAGACAAACCATAATCTGTCGTCCTCGATCGAGTTGGGTTAAAAAAGCCTCAACTGGATCGACCATGGCGTATGGAGGATCTTCTTGTTCATGACTGTGGTAGTCGATGAACTGTCTTCGAAGAAGAGGAAGATCATCACCCATACGAGAACCTGTCAGAACAGCTTCTGGGCGATCTTCAGACGATGATGGGGGGACTCCTTTTGTAGACGGAGTTTTCCTCAGATGTAACCATGAAAAATAAAGAAAACCCTTGTAGATTGGATTTTCCTCATATGTAATCATGATTTTAATCTTTTAATAAAATTACTTTTTTCTCCATATGATCATCTTGCCATACGTTGCTGTGAAGTCTGAATATGTGTAGCTTCGACACGTCTGATTCTTTATGCCGACTCTGATAGAAAGAGTATTAGGCCCTGTCCTTTACGTATAGCGAATAGTCCATAGAACGTTGTTGAGCATCTTGAACAATTAGAACTGTCCTTTTGCTAGGACTGAGGGACCGCGTAGAATTCTGAACTGTTGCTTCTCTGATGAACAGAACTTTTGTTCAGACTTCGTCTTCAAGAATGATCTCTCAAAACTCCCTTGGAACAGGGTTGAGGATTTTGGCTGTCAAACTGAGTTGCCACCTTGATAGACGAGATGTTCAGACTGGAGTCTGGATGAACCTCCAATTTTGGACCTGAGAAGAGTAATTTCTCAATGTTTGAACTCTGTATGCTTCGGGTACTTGGGATGCTTTGGGGGTCAAGAACGAGTATCTTCTGTGTGAACTCTTTGCAATTGACCGCTTCGGGGACTGTTCGTAAATGCAGAAAGTCGGGGAGCGTGAAATCATCAGTCTGTAGCCTCTGAGCGTAAAAACACCATCGAGCGTGAAATCGTAGACTTGTGGTTCCTGAGCGTGAAGTCGTAGGTTCGTAGCCTCTCGAGCATAAAAGCTACCGAGCACAAAGGCATCCAGGCGTAAAACCATAGACTTATAGCTGTCGAACGTAAAGCCGTAGATCCGTAGCTGTCGAGCGTAGAAAGCTCCTTTAGCGTAGGACTGTAGATCTGTAGCCTGTGAGCGTAAAACACCATCGAGCGAGAAATCGTAGACTCTGTGGTTCCTGAGCGTGAAGTCGTAGGTTTGTTGCCTCTCGAGCATAAAAGCTACCGAGCACAAAGGCATCCGGGCGTACAACCATAGACTTATAGCTTGCGAGCGTAAAATCGTAGATCTGTTATCGTCGAGCGTAGAAAGCTCCTTTAGCGTAGAAACCGCTGAACCGTCTTGCACGAAAAACTTTTCGAATTTGCTGACTGTCCGTCTTTCAAGGGTAGTGGGCTGACGTAGCATCCAATCATAACCAACTATTAATTGCGAGATTTGGTTAGGGTCCCGAGGAGTTCGTCCGAGGATTCGAGGAGTCGACCCGAACTATATATATATCCCAAGCTTTTGAGAGAAAAAACTTTTTATCTGTCTTCTGCAAAAGAGATCTTTCGACTATTCGAGTTTTCTCTTCGTTTCTTCTCCGAGCACTTCGAGTCTTCAGAAATGGCGCCGAAACAAACCTCCTCTACTAAGGGAAAGAGTATAGGTTCTTCTTCTCATTCTTCTGCCCCAGCGAGAGAGTCTTCGGTCAGGCAAGGTGAACTTCCTTCTGAACGAAGTATCCCGCCGACGAGCAGCGCACCCGGTCTTAGAGGTAGAGCCTTTGGGATGACAAAAATGATGAAAAATCCTTCGCACACGTTGAACATGACCGCGCTAGGTCGTCTTCTGTGCTGATAGCCTCTTTTGAGAAAGATGATGCACGGAGACGTTTTCATCTTTTACGTTCACATTTCTAATGTGCTAGCGTAAAAACTCTATATTTTCGTAGTTTTGAGCGTAAAAGCTCTGGCTACGAAAAATTGGCGTATATCGTAAAATTTGAGTTTTACGCTTGTGGAGGGGACTTCCGGCGTAAAATGACCAAATTTGTACAATCTTGGAGTAAAGCACAGACTGTCGTTTCTTTGGTCTGTATGTTTGTGCAAGATTTGCAATGACATATTTTTCTTGCACCTTTGCAGTTGATTTGGGTGAGTCTCCACTGGCCGAGGTGATGGGTTCCGCTGCCGGGATGATGCACTCGAATTATCTGGAGGATCTGTCCCATATGGCATTTCCCATCTCCGGACCCCAGTATCCTGAGGGAAGGGAGTTTCTGATATTGGCTCAGGGCGAGCGGACGCTACTGAACATGATCAACGGCGAGCCTTTGACATATGTAGACGGGGAGCAGTACATAAAGTCGGCTTTTCTCTTTGGGGACATGATTGACAAACAGTCCCAGACGAAGCCCAAGAGGGAGCCCTGGGTTTTCCCTGTCGGGAATTTGGTCTTGTACTTGCCAACGATGTCGAGGGATTATCCCATCTCGGCTTTCCTCCATGCGATGTATCCCAGGAAGATGTCGTGGACGCTGACTCCTGATCTTCACGGCAAGTCGGGGAAGATCTTTCATCTGAAAGGAGCTGACCAGGGGTCGTTTGTCAGCCGCCCTTTCGGCGTTGTGACGTTGTTCCGGAGACTGTGCCCGGGCAGTATCCCGAGTGAAGACAACTCAGTGATCCAGCCGGTCCAATTGCCGACCTTCTACAATGACTTTATGGGACGAGGTGGGGTATATCCCAAGGAGAATCCTCGGTGCAATGGGTGGATCGCCCCAACAAACTCCCGATGGACTTGCCTAGTTGACTGGGCCTTGAAGTACTTCCGGAGGGAGCTGGAGGGCATTGGACTATATGCCGCTGTGAGTGCGACGAGTGTTGGGTTGCCTCCCAATGCTAACTTGTTCCTGGCATTGATAGAGCGATACATTTCGCTCACCGGGACCTTCACCACTCCACTGGGGGAGTTGGGATTGGCCCTCCATGAGATGGAAGTTGTCTCGAGACTGCCGATGGGGGATACCCCATATGAAGAGTATGTTCCCACCAACCGGGAGTTGGGAGACTTGGACCCTCGGGTGGCGAAAGTATATCAGGAGCTGATGTGTCAGTACTTCGCATGCACCACTTTTTATAACGAGCCTTCTGATTTGGCTCACACCACCAAGTGGATGTCCTATCTCTTCTTCCACCGAGCTAGGGCTGCCAAGTCGGAGAAAGCCTCGGGGGTCAAGAATGAGCCCGTGAACTGTTTGGGCGTTCTTAGTGCCCAGGTCGTCGAGGATCTTATGGAAGATGCCAAGGCTCCAGATCAGATTCTCATTGAGGGGGTAGGAAAGTACCCCGAAGGCACTAAGGCCTATAGTTACTTGAGGCGTTGTCGCAGGCCTCTGTCTAAGGAAGCCCAGCTGGCCGGTTTCCTCTCCATATGGCTGCGTCGAGTAGTAGTGCCCGGTATCGCGTCCGCGGACCGCATTCACCGGAACATCCTATGGCCTGCAGTGCGTCTGGTGTTTGGGGCAAGACTGGGCTTGCTTCCCGCCATGGTGTGTCGTATACAGGCTGGCCCGAGAGCCATGACTGATGGGTTGCTCGTCGATGAAGCTCGGCGTGAGAGTTTTCCCAGGGTAGAATTACCATACCTGTACTTGATGGGATGGTTAATTCTCCACAATCCCTGGGTGATGTCACCTGGCTCCGGTAGCAGCTCGGGGGGTGTATTCTTGCTGAACTACAAGGACTCTCCCTGGAACATGAGCACAGTTTTAGACTGTCGGCTGGTATTGAACCTCAGCCACGGCTGGAAGCTCCTCTGCATTGTCCCCTCCGTATATCGCAATCAATCAGGGATGCGGCTGGAGGATTCAGGTGGAGAGAAGACCGATCTTTCTCCGGAAGCTTTTAATTGGTTGGTCTGTATTAGACCCTCCCATCTGCTATACAGGAGCGAAGATCATTGCTTCTTCGAGCCCTACTTGCCTAGTCGGTTCGCCAGGCAGTTCGGGTACGATCAGTTGTACGTGGACAATGCCGTCACCAGCTTCAGGTCCAGGGGCGGACTCATTGATGGAGCTAGAGGGTGGCGATATTTCATCATGGGTTGCATGGGAGCAATTTTTATCGTGTCGGTCGTTACAACCTCCACAGAGCTGCGCATCCTCCATTCTTATGCCCACTTTTACGTGGCGATTAACACCTTCCATCGCAATTTTGACATGCGTGGAAGCTTCAGGGTGCCTTCTCCCAAGCCCGGGGGAAAAGTTGAAGTCCCCTCGGTTTCTTCTAACGAGGGTGAGGAGTCTGGCACTCCGGATGAGCCTCTGGTGTCGGTGTCGAGGTGTGAAGTGCCTCCGCCTGCGGGGGCTTTGGTAGTCTCTTCTGGGAAGCGGCGGGCTTCTGCTCCGAAGGAAGCTTCTCTTCGTAAGAGAAGGAAGGAGACGGTTGCTCGTCCTCTCAGCATTCTTGGTATTGAGGCTCCCGGGAGTGAGCCTGCATATCCCCATATCAGGGATAATTCTTTGGCTGGAGGTTCCTCGTCTTTTAGAGAGGGACCTTCTACAGTTCCGGCCGGCGGCGCCGAAGAATCCTCGCTAGAGGTTGCTGTCGCTGTTACTGCTCCAGATAGCGGAATGAGTTTGCCTGCGTGGCCGCGTCAGATGGGAGAATCTTTCCCTAGACCAGCCATGGATGAAACTCCCGCTGTGTTAGTGAGCACGCCTAGCGAGATTCCAGCTGATGAACCTCGATCGCGTCTTGGTGAAGGCTTGACAGAACTCCTGGCGATGTCGGTCGGCCCACCTCCTTCTCCAGGTATGATAGTTCGCATCGCGTCATTAAGGCGTGGTTTAGCTACATCGGCTGCAGATGCACCATATATACCGTTGGCTCCGGGTAAATATCATCTTTATGTCTCCTCTTAGAAAGATTACCATCGTATTGATATCAGCTTTCTTGTCCTCTTCTCAGGGGATGGCATCCACGGGAAGTACAACATTGAAGCGCCTTCTGGCTCTGCTCCGGCTCCTGGCGATGATGTGGAGGTACCCGACTTCGAGGAGGAAATATTCTCGGGGGCTAGCTCGCCCAGAGTGGTTTCGTCGTCTCAAGAGGAGGATGAACCCGTCGTCGTGACCTCGCCCCTCGCGAGTATGCCGATGACTTCGATCGTTGTCGTCGCACCTCCTTCGGTCGCACCACCCGTCGAGGCGGCGGCTGTGGCCACCTCGTCTGCAATCATTCCTGAAGAGGGACTCGCTAGTATTGCGGCCACTCCTGGCGTTCAGTCGGATCTAGTTGCGTTGACCGAGCAACATACCAGCCTCTTTTATACCGGTTTGAAAACGATGATATCAATGGTGTTGGCGAAGAATCTAGATTTCGAGCGCCTGAAGAAGACTTCTCAGTTTTCGATCGGGGCTGTCAGGGAGCTCGGCGATCCTGGGGTAGCTGACGCCCTGGAGGCGGTGGTTAATGGTTTAGAGCGACCCAATAACAATTACTTGTAGCTGACTCGGGACAGCTTTGATGCTGATGTTCAGGCTAGATACGACCTCATGACCGCGCGGCTCGCTACAAAGCTGGAAAGCCTAGACAAGTCCATCAAAACGCATAAGCTGGAGATGGATAGAAGAAAAGCTGTCGTGGAAGTGGCTCTTGCTCTTGAGACGAAGTGCCGATCCGAGCATGAAAGGAATGCAGCAAGGGCCTCCAAGCTGAGGGAAAAACTCGCTCTGGCAGAGGAGTGGGCTTCTCAGTCGTTGGCAGGTCTAGATGTAGCGACTGGTCGACTGAGCGCAGCGCAACGGGATTTGGACCGTGTAGAAGCTGCCCGTGCGGGCTGCCTTCGGGCAAGGGCTGAGCTGTCCTTTACGAATACCCCCGAGGCACGGCTGGAGCGGGCTCGCGCTGATGCCTTGGTTCTTAGGAATGAGAGGATAGCTGCACTGGAGCGGCTGATTCGCGATCTGACTACTCCGCCATCATGATGTATCCTTTCTCTTTTTGCTTCCCCAGATGTAATTCTGCTCTCTTTTGGGAATAAATAAAAGTGACTCTTTTCTGACTTTTGTGGACCCATCATTTCGGAATGTAAATGACAGTTTTTTTAGACGAGAGTGATATCAGAGGTAGTATGGACATGATAGACTCTCGATAAACTTCTTAGCAGGATATATCTATTCAGAGGTCATACAAACATGATAGGATATAAGCCAACTAGTTTCATTTTGGGAGTAGTTTTGTCAGAATTGAGATCCTCGCTATATTCCACTCGAGCAGGGGAGATTAAGTATAGTACCTTTTCAGGAATTTGCCGTTGATAGGAGCTATTAACAGGTCTCCATTAGGCTGGGCTATCCTGTAGGCGCCGTTTGAGAACGTTGTCTTGATCACATAAGGGCCTTCCCACTTGGGCTGGAATTTGCCTTTACTTCTGTGAGTAAGAATCATCGGCCTTCTTACGGCTAAAACTAGCTCACCGACTTTGAACACCCTTTCCTTTACTTTATGATTGAAAGCTTTGGAAATGCGTGCTTGGTAGAGCGCGATGTGCTATTGAGCTTGGAGGCATTTCTCGTCTAATCCCTCTAGCTCTTGGAGCCTTAACAGGTCATTCTTTTCTCGAGTCAGCTCACTAGTCACGGCTATCCTGAGTGACGGGATATGGATTTCAATGGGGAGAACTGCTTCGCTCCCGTAGACCAACGAGAATGGGGTGCAGTCTGTCGGTATTCGTACCGTTGTGCGGTATGCCCAGAGATATTTGCCCAGATTCTTATTCCAATCTCTCTTGTTTGAAGAGACGAACTTCTTCAAGAGTTTGATAATGGTTTTGTTGAAATCTTCCGCCAAACCATTAGCAGCTGGATAGTATGCCGTAGAGGCAATATTGTGTATCCAATTTTTATCGCAAAACCGATGAAACACTTGGCTGATGAACTGAGGCCCATTGTCGTAAATTATCCTCCGGGGTACCCCAAAATGATAAATGACGTGATGTTTGATGAAGCTGATCACATTAGATGCCTTCACCTCAGCGAGAGGGATCGCCTCTGTCCATTTGGAGAAGTAATCCGTGATGGCCAGTATGAACTGGTGACCCTTAGAAGAAGACGGGTGAATAGGACCGATGATATCCATACCCCATGCTTCGAAAGGCCAGGATGCGACCGTAGGATGTAGATGTTCAGACGGTTGATGTATGAAGTCTGCATGAACTTGACAGGCCCTGCAATGTCTTGCATACCGTATTGCATCTACGATCATAGTAGGTCAGTAATAGCCCATTCTCCTTATGCGATCCTGTAGCTTAGTACCGGGTTGATGCGCTCCATATACGCTGTCGTGAGCTTTACGGATAATCTGCTGTGCTTCGTCGTTAGAGAGACATCTCAATAGCAGTCCGTCGTAGGTCCGGCGATATAGGCATTATGAAGATGCATCAAAGTAGAAGCGTAATGATCGTCTCTTGACGGATACTGCTTCTTTGGGGTCCTCTGGCAAGATTCCGTATGCCACGAAATCTATAAAGGGACTTGTCCAATCTCTCGTAGGAGGATCGGTATTTACAGCGTAGCTGCATTCTATGTGACAGTTGTTCTTCACACAGAATAAATCTCTGTTAAGAAGGATTACCGAATCCTGCCTTCTTATAGGGGTAGCTAAATCCGCAGCTAGACTGGCTAGGGCATCAGCTTCCAGATTCTGAGATCGAGGTACATGTTCTAGGAAGAACCCCTTGAATTTCATGGCTATCTCGACCGTTGCTTGGTGATAGGGGATGAGGTCTGGATTCCGGACTTCATATATTCCCCTGACTTGATTGACGATAAGCAGAGAATCACCGAAAGCTTCCAGGGACTCTACCCCCAGCTCCTTAGTGACTTAGAGCCCGATTAGTAGAGCGTTTATACTCTGCCACATTGTTGGAGCAGGGCTCGCTAAGAGAATATGCTCGGTAGATGACGAGCTGATCAGGGGTGACCAGGACGACTCCTACTCCTGAAACAACGTTTCCCTTAGGACCGGTTCTGGAGGCACCATCGAAGAATAGTCTCCATACGTCACTTTCCCTGGCAGAATTACATTATGCAACTTCATCAGGGATGTCTTCGTATAGTTTGGAGGTCTCCGGGATCGGATGAGCAGCTAGGAAGTCGGCCAATGCTTGGCCTTTGATGGACTTCTATGGGACGTATACCATGTCATATGGTGTTAACAGCATCGCCCAAGTCGCGAGTCAGGAATTAAGGGCACTTGGCTTGCTCATTAGTACTCGAAGAGGGTTGATCCTGGAGATGATATGAATAGTCTGGCCGGTGACATAGTGCCGCGTCTTCTGGATAGCGAACATCAGAGCCAAGCATTCTTTCTCCACTGGGTTATACCGGTGTTCGGCTCCGACCATCATCCTGCTGAGGTAGTAGATAGCCTGTTCATGACCCCTTTCGTTCTTCTGTGCGAGGAGAGCTCCTAGCAAATGATCCATTGCTCGAACGTACAGCAAGAATGGTCTTCCCATGACGGGAGGCACCAGAACTGGCAGACTGGTGAGGTAGCGCTTGATATCTCCGAACGCTTGCTGACAGGTTTTGTCCCATACAAAGGATACACCTTTCTTCATGAGATGAGAAAAGGGCTGACATCTCCCCGAGAGGTTGGATATGAATCGCCGGATATAAGCCAGACGTCCTTGAAATCCCCTGAGTTCCCTCAGATTACGGGGCGGTCGCATTTCCACGATTGCCTGGACTTTGTCAGGGTCCACTTGGATGCCTTTGGCGGTAATGACAAATCCCAGGAATTTGCACTAGATACACCCAGAAAGGACTTCGTAGGGTTCATCTTGAGTTGATGTTGGTGCATTAACTCGAATACCGTCCTCAAGTCTTGAATGTGATCACCTTTGAGGCGGCACTTGACGGCTATGTCGTCCACGTAATATTCCACTGTTTTGCGTAAATGCTCACGGAATATGTTACTCATAGCCTGTTGGTATGTAGCCCCAGCGTTCTTCAATCCGAAGGGCATGACCGTGTAGCAATATACCCCCAATGGTGTCCGGAAGGCAGTGTGCTTCTCGTCTTCAGGATGCATCTTGATATGATTGTATTCCGAGAACCCGTCCATGAAAGACATGCGTTCAAAGCCGCAGGTGTTGTCGATCATGATGTCCGTGATGGGAAGAGGGAATTCATCCTTGGGGCAGGCCGCATTCAGATCTCGGTAATCGATGCAGATACGTACCTTCCCATTTTTCTTCATGACTGGGACAACGTTGGCGACCCAGTCGGGATGTTGTTTTTCCCGGATGAAACCGCAGGCTATCAACTTTTTGACTTCAGCTTCGATGGCGTACATCATATCTGGGCGGAACCGGCGTTGATGCTGCTTCACTGGCTTCGAATTGGTCAATATATTGAGCTTATGAGTAGCTACCTTCAGGTCTAGGCCTGGCATGTCCTCATAATCTCATGCAAAGACGTCGATATATTCCTTTATCAGCTGTATAATTTCTTCCCTTTCAGCTGGGGGAAGATTATTACTGATAAATATCGGCTTTGACGAGAGTTCACCCCCAACATTAATTTGGATAACTTCGTCTTTGGTGGGAGGTTCTCTCTGCTCGAAGCGGAATTCCCACTACGTATCCATTTGTTGAGCCCAAGAGTCATTCTCGAACGACTCAGAATCCTGTTTATCTGCTTCTGAGGGATCTGTCACCACCATATTTACTGATAGTGTTTGTTCGAGAGCATCAGGTGAGTCGGAGGGCGACGAACTATTCTGGGAAGAGGGAAAGATGTCCCCATCTGACTTGGAAGTCGTAAGGGAGGTGGCATACCCTAACCCGAAACGAGTTTGTCGATAGCGGGGGTCGCCGCGCGGCGACGTTCATCTGCCTCTTCCGTAGTTGAGGCCTGGCTTCCGCTTCAAGTCATAGCCCATATTTTGCATGATCCTCAGCACTTACGGGCTGTATCAGTGAACCTGTATTTTCCCAGTATCGTCATCGAAAGGATCTTCCTGGACAGTCGGTTGATTGCGCATGCGACCGAAGACTATTGAACGCTGACTGCTGTGGGTAGGCGGGACAATTAAGATAGAATCCTCATGTGGTCCATATGTCGTGACGACGTTGGATGATGATGCTACTTCCCAGACATACGGACGGTAGGAGTTTATAGCTTCCAAGAATTTTTGTGCTATGGGTTCTACCTCGTCATGGGGAGTGGTATATACTCGCTCAGAGGTGAGATGGATATGACAATAGACGGTCAAAATTTTATTCAGAGGTAATATGAACATGACAAACTTTGTGATTGTGACTCCATTGGGGATGGAGGTACACATTTGCTCAGAGGTGATATGGACATGGCAGTTTTTGTGGACTTAACATTACTGGCGTACTTAGAATTTAAGTACGGATGTTAAGTGTAGACGACAATCGATATCAGAGGTAATATGGACATGGCAATTGACGGTCGAAAGTTTATTCAGAGGTAATATGAACATGATAAACTTTGTGATTGTGACTCCATTGGGGATGGAGGTACACATCTGCTCAGAGGTGATATGGGCATGGCAGTTTTTGTGGACTTAACATTACTGGCGTACTTAGAATTTAAGTACGGATGTTAAGTGTTGTCACGCCCCAGTCCCAAAAATACGTAGGACTAGGACACGTAAGCATGCCAGCCGCATGGATATGGCAACTCCAATATATGGAAACCAAATCCATACGTACGCTGTATTATGAATATCAAATCCACAAGTGGTAAAAATGTAATACAAGTCACAGGGTAAAATCTAAATCTCATCCACCAAAATCATATAGAAATAAATAACCAGAATCTATGAAACTAGATCTCAATAAGAAGGATCTAAAGATAATAGTTGGGTGGAAACAAATCCACTACCAACTCAAATGGGAAAAGTAAATACAATATAAGTACAACTCACTCAAACAATATAAGTACCAGCTACCAATCACGGCTCGAAGGGAAGACATCCACGAAGCTTCTATATCCTTCCAATCTGCGCTCCTACAAATACTCAAGAACAGGTACACCTGGCAGCGGACCAGGTCCTCAGAGGGACATAACAAGTATACTTAAACACATGCCAATAAAGTACTGAAATAAATATCCAATGGGTCGCCTAACCGTCTAAAGTGAATGCAGTTAAGAACAACTTTCCCCACAAGTGAGCTATCAGGCTGAAAACCTGGAATTTGGCATGGTTCTCTATTGGAGATCCAGGGGCCTACAAAGGCACGACGACTTTCGAATGCCGGAGGCCCACCTGATAATAATATAATATATAGTGGTCATCACCACCCGTATCTCCAGCGGAGAATCCGGGCGCACAATAGAAAAAGTGTAAAGGAGCTCAAATGCGGTACTTGTTGTTCTTCCCACCCCATGCTCTAAGCATGTCACATCCATGACACGATTTGGTCCATAGCCTATTCTTAGTACCTAGCCCAATCCTGCAACCAGACAAGGACAAGGATGGGACCGCCATACTATAATAGACTATGTCCATAGACCTCTAATAACTGCTAAGTCTTCTAGCATGCAAAGTTTCTAACAGCAGTTATTCCTAATGCACGTCCCACACGTACCGATGATCAGTCAATACGTGCGTCCATGATCTATATGAGACTCACCACTCGTGTAAAAATATGTGTCACAGTCAAATGAAATCTAATGGTGCTACATGATAATGGGGTAGTCTCATGAACAAGGTCAATGCAATACATAAATAAAAACATAACGCGACAACACCGTCGCGCGCATTTTGTATAACAGTTAAAATATATGAACTAAGGACAGAAAATAAAGATGCATGCAACATATGGAGTATAAATAACAGTACAATGGCAAGGTATACTTGCCTGGCAAGGAAGCTGCAATGTACCAATAACCTGCTCCAGAAATCGCGCAGAACAATCCAATATCCTATGTACACATAAATATAATATAATAGAATCATTAGTCATTACACTAGCACATTCTCAACCATATTTACACTGGAATTAGGAGGTATACTAGGGGTAACACTAGTCATCGAACACGGTCAATTATGCATTGAATTACATGGGTGTCGCGTCTTCAAGTACTGTATGAAATCAGTCAGTCAACTGACAGGTGTCTATGCCGGTACGTTAGTGTACGCAAGGCAGACAAATTCATAAGTTCTTAGGGTCAACATGGTCAAGGTAAGTATGGGATAGTCCACGATATTCTAGGGTCATACAGTCTGAATATTTAGTCATAATTATCAATTAGCATTTACTTACATATATATTCATATAACTATATAATAATATAACCATTAATTTATTTTAATTTATTTAATTCTGGAATAATTACTCTAAAATCCTATTTTAATCTTATTATTCTGATTTTTATGCTAATTCCTAAATTTTGTCCAAAGAAACTGAATTTTATCAACTCGAGACTCATGGCATACAAATCGAGGCGATCTGTTGACCAAAAAATCAACCGATACAAACTCGACTTTCATGCATGATTTCCTGTAGATTTTAGCATAAAAAAATATATTAGAATTTATGGCTCGTCTGAATTCAAATTCGTTTGGAAATTATGGCACATACAAATTTTGTATTGTGCACCGATGGTTAATTTCTAACCTAGAAGTTCTACAGAATTAACAGTATATAAATACTTTGAAATAAATTTTGGGAAAAATATATGTCGATAATCTCGACATTAGCTTTCCGAAACTTTAAACGGTTCATGATTCTGATTCCTGGTTCTCCCAGAATCGCGAAAATATCGAAACATGTCTATTTTTGGATATGCTGTGCTCTACGAATTTTCTAGAATTTAATACTAATAATTTAGAAAAACAATTTATATTATCAGAAAGCTAACCTCATTATCGTTCTAACAAAAAAAACTAGAGCGTGTTTGGAGTCCGGAGCTAGGAGATATCGTCTTTTTAATTCGTCATAACGAGTAGAAAATGTGGCTGAATTTATGACGAATTTTGAATATTTTTTTGGACGAAAAAGAGAGGAATTTGGAAAAGAAAAATATGAAGGATGAGGTATATATAATGGTGGACACTACTTAATTAAATAAGAATATGATTGGTTAATTTGGATAGGATTATAATGAATTTAAATAAGGATAGGATATGCATGAAGTTGATTTCCTAGTAGGTTCAGGATTTGAATTAATTTAAAATAGAGTTTGAATTTATCTCAATAATTTATAATCTTAAATATAATTAAAGATAATACAAATATTTTATAAAATCTTATTAATATCTATTAACTCTAAATTAGTATATATCTAATATTAAGACTATATATATCCAAATAAATCCTAAATATTTTTAAAATCTAAATAAATTTCTTAAAATTCTAAATAAATTACAAAAAAATATAATTAAATATTTTAAAATAAAATAAATATTTGGTAGGAATGACATGCAAGTATGGTCGTATAGTAAATCATAGAAGTCCTAGAAATTTATGTTTTCTAAGTTTTAATTACCAAAAAAATTCTAGAAAAATCTCCAAAAAATCTAAAATAACCTAAAATAATTCTAAATGAATATTTATATAAGTAAATATATCAAGAAATTTATTTTCTAATTAACTAAGAGCATATTCTAAATAAATTCAACATATATAATAAATATAATAATATAAAATATACACAAAATACCTATTTTGGGTGAGGGAGTTTACAATCTACCCAACTTAAAATAATTTCGTCCTCGAAATTAAAATAAGACATAATTTGTTAAATCCTTCACATTCGTACATAAGGTATGTCAATCGCAATCTCTTCCAAAAATTTAAATAACAAAATCTATTCGAATCTATCGCGATCACTTCAAAATTAATATAACCACTGTTTAAATCAAAATTCAACCTGTTGTAATCTCTTCTCGATTTTTAAATAATCAACATCCAAATCTGACTCAAGTCTATATGACATCCCACATCAAAATTTATATCATAATTTTCAACTATCATAATCTTCTCTAGACTTTGAATAATAAACAATTTTAATCAAATCTTATTCCTATTCTTAACTTAAGAATTTTGTACTATTCGAATATTTAAACTCAATTTACATCCTCAATATTTCAAATAGGTGACCCAACAATCAAAATTAAACTTTTAATTCAAATCATCAAATTGTAAAATTTAAATCTAATTAACCAATTGTTCAAGTCTAAAATTATATATTTATCCTCAAAATTTAAATCGATGATTCATCCTTCAATATTCAAAATTTAAATCATGTGCTCAAAGTATAAATATTGGGTCCTCAATATCAAGATTTTTAAAATTTATTAAATTCTCATTATCTTAATCCCTCTTTTAAAATTCTCCACATTTAAAAGGACTTAATCTCTCAATCTAATCCTACTTGATCACAATCTAAAAGAATTCTCCTCAAGTTTAATACTGCAATTTCTACCCAACTTAGAATTTATCCATCTATCACATAAGGCTCTTACACTTAAGAAAAATATTCCTCAATTTATTTTCTCATGTCATTCAATCCTCAAAACTTTAACACCAACTATATCATATGTGATATGTCCTTAATTACGAAAGAATAATCCTCAAGTATGTGATCGGCCTATGGGGTATATCTAGTACTCTCTGTGTATCAAACTTTATACCCAGCACGAGGTTTCGTCTTTCCGAAATAAGGGAAGACGAAGATCAATAATAAAGAGTTCAAGGGCAGCGTAATAGAATAGAAGTATTGGGATCAAGGCGTTTAAAGAATTCAATTGGGAATTGTCAAAGCAGTTGTGGATTAAAATTCTATTTTGGTAATCCTTTGTTTGTCTGCTCGTATTAGTACAGTTATGTAACTGATACGATATGTCAGACATGCCTAGGGCAAGTATATTCGTCTACTAATCACTACATATCTCAATCCACGTAAAGTAGCGTTACGAAGGGCGAACCAAATGTACTAAGGTTGTCCAGACCGTAATACACTGATTCTGATTAGACAATTGCATCAGCAGGCGTCCCCAATAATACAAGTCTCATGATCAAGCTCGATAAAAATAAGCTTGCAAAGACTAGGCTATTGTCACGCCCCAGTCCCAAAATACCGTGGGACTAAACACGTGGCAATGGCCAGCAGTACGCACCGATGGACCAGCTCAATATAATGGATCCATCAGGGCATACTTAAGCTGTAAAACAAGTCTACGACAATCATGGCACAACTAATCTCATCCACACAAGATATAAAATATGATCTACAGAATAAATAAGGAATATAAATCATCAGCTAGTCTCACAAAGTACTTCGGGGAACAACCCGATAAATATCTAGTACAATGGTTCAACAAACCAGAATAAATGACTGAAATAAATACATAAATACTGAGCACGAAACATGGATGCTCAGGCAAAGTCTTCGGCTAAGACCTCGTCCTCGGATGGCGGTACAGCTCCTGGATCGGCTCCTCCTGCTGCGGTCCCGTATACCTCGGGATAAACCTCGTCTGCAAAATCTGGGGACAAAATTCGGATCCAGGTCCTCAGGGGACATAGCAAGGTACAAGAAAGCTCATGCCAAAATAAATAATACAGTGCAGCAGATAATGAAATAAATAGGGTAAGTATGTAACCATCTATGTGAAAATGCAAGTGAGAGCATCACGAGTACTCAGGCTGAGACCACTACAAGCTCTGTGTCTGGGAGCCGGTAGCAGCAATATCTATGTATTTTACTATGTGTTTACTATGGATTATATATGAAATTAGCCTGTAGCCTATGTGTCTCTCCCCACCCAATGTAACCACGCATATCATGGCCATAACGTCTCATGTCCATGGCAAACGCGATCATAACTAAATGCAACGAGTCATCTGTATCTAAGAAAGTAGTATCTCTGTCATGTCCTGTATCCTATACAGAATCACCACGAATATCTCGGGAAGATCCTGTCTCATGATTAGTGTCAAGTGTCCTGGTTCATATGGTACTTGATAAGACAAGTACGAGAATATAAAGTGTCACGAATGTCCATCTCTAGATGACCGTACCCAACACTGCGTACAGTGTTGGCACCCGACTAATAATCGGACGCTAAGTACGTCACACGGTCCTATGTTAAGCATGTACAGCAATATAATAAAGCAAAAAAATAAGTAACAAGAACTGCAATGTTGGTAAGGTACACTTGCCTGATGTTTGAATATCAACTGTCGTCCTGGTATCGGTGGATCCGGTAGGTACTACTCCGAAAGCTGTAATAAATATCACCAACAGTCTCAGAAGATGTCAAATAGCTAGAAATGCCTGTCCTTACGTCCAATTTGGACACAGGGGCAAAAAGGTCAATTCCGGGCCAAAGCGGGTTTCATAGGTGGCCCACTTTGCACCGAAAAGCGTGCCGAGGGTAACAGTCTCTAAATGGGACAAACTATGGGTCAAACAACTCTAAATGTCAATACGATCCCAATGGTATATCCAAATTTGGATTCCGATGAGCCGAACATAATTTGGTCCAAAAAGTCAACTGTGGGGCCCGCCATTTGGCGATCTGGTCAACCGTCTCAGAAATGCGTGAAAATTGGGTCACAGGACCAGCGTGTTACCACGAGTTCAGTGGCGCAAGTTTCGTCGCAATCTGACAAGCGTGCATAAAATACTCGCGAGTTCCACAAAAGTGGCGACACGGAATGTGTTCGCGGATACGGCCTGATTCCGGCGCGCACACGCGTCCAAATCAGTCCCCACAAATTTTCACGTGTCCGATTATGCTGCATGCACCATTCGGTACATTTGGCACACGGCAAGGCGGTCCCGTTTGGCGGGGCGCGCTCCGATCTCCAACTTTTAGAAAACCGGAAAAAGTGGGTGCGCGCAGTTTTGTGACGAATATATTTCTGTCCACAGCAACTAATAGCACAAAGTTATAATACAGAAAATAAACTAGGTCATGTAATCTACATGTATTAAAAAGAATCACCGAATTCGGATCTCTGTGGTGGGAGATACGAACTCGGCAATATGGGTGGTCATTCTGGAATTCTGCGATTGCAGAATTCTGTCTGCTCGCGCTGACTTGGACGCTGTTTTTCACCTAGGGGCACACGTTTTCCGAGGTTGACTATAAAACAAGTATTGGAGAGGGTTGAGGGAAGATCATACCTATGAAAACGGAACAACGTTTGGATGAGCGAGTCAACGGGAAAACACGCCGGAGCGAAGGTACTTCGAGTGGGAAACTGCAGTTCGCGAGGTCGGCGTCGACGGGATGGTTGGATGGCTTGGGGAGGCTTCTCTGGCTGCGGTGACGGCTCTAGATGGGAAGAGGAGGTCTGGAAATATTAGGTTAGAGTTTTAGAGAGCTATTATATATATATGTATTATATATTAATAGGGAAGGAGAGAGGATGGTAGTTGGGTCAGGTTTTGAAGTGGTTTGGGAGCCGCTGAATAGGAATTCGGGTTCCCGGCTGAAGTAAAGGCTGAAGGGGGATTATTAACATGCTAAGTTGCCGAGTACTTTAAGGGGCGGGTCCTGGGTATTTTGCTAAAAGGGGCTGGGAGCAAACTAATTATGCTGAAGCAATGGTCTGGAAGTCTTTAGCAAAATGCTAAGTAAGGCATTGCTAATTATTATTAGTATTAATATTATTATTACTATTATTATTTTATTAATATTATTTTCTTTTCTTTTCCTTTCTTTCTTTAAATATATATATATACATATATATATATTTGTATATATATATATATATATATATATATATATATATATATATTCACACACAAGAAAATTTATATAATAGGGTATTGCACATCGTTAGGCTAGCAACTGCTCAAGGGGTCTCCTACATGGAATAAATTCCGAAAAATTCCTGATGGTCCCAAAAATCATCTAAGTGCCCGAACACCTAACATAAAAATTATTAAAAATCTATTTCTCCTATTTGGACCTAATTACTATAATTTAATTAATAATTAATAAATAAAAAGGTATATACGATTTTCTAGGAAGGGGATTTTACATTCTACCCAACTTATAAAAATTTCGTCCTCGAAATTAAATTAGGGTAGGGCTCACTCTATCAAATCTCATTTGATTACAGTCTAAAGGGTTCCTCTCAAGTGAACATTGCGGTCTCTATCCAACTTAGATTTTACCCATCTATCATCTAAGGCTATACATCTAAGAAAGCTATGCCCCAAATTACGTTGTTGAATCCTCAAAGTTTTTAACACCAACATATCATCTATGATATGTCCTCAATCAGCTATAAAGGCAGTCATCTAGTAGTATGATTGGCCTATGGTGCATATCTAGTACTCTCTGCGTGTCAACCTTATACTAGGCACGAGGTTCGTCTTTCCGAAATAAGGGAAGACAGAGATCATTAATAAAGAGTTCAAGGGAATGGTAACATAAGACAAGTACGAGGTTCAAGGAGATTAAAGAATTCAAAAATAGGAGAGTGGTCAGGGCAGTTTGTGGATTGAAATCCTATTGGTAAAATCCTATTCGTATGCTCGTATTAGTACCGTTATGTAACTGATACGATATGCTCAGACATATCTAGAGGGCAAGTATACTATATATATCAATCCACGTGAAGTAGTCGTGCGAAGAGCGAACCAAAATGCACTAAGGTTGATCAGACCGTAGTACACTAGTTCTGAATAGACAATTGTATTAATGTGTCGACCCAATAATACATATGTCATGAACAAGCTCGATAAAAGGATAAGCTTGCAAAAGTAGGCTATATTTAGCAGCATAATTCAAGATAGTACAATAAATATAAGTACGCTAGATGATGATTAAAAGAGGTACAATTTAATTCAAGTTCACAAAATAAGCACAATAACAAAAGACTCTATAATCTCTACAGTTATTAATTATAAAAAACATTCTAGGTTATAAATTATTAGCAAGTTCAAATTAATTACTAGGTTAAGGCTAGGTCACGAATCAACATGCAAAAACTAAGCAAATCTAAAAGCAGAAAACTATAAAAACTTACGCGCATTAGCTACTCCATTAATCTGTGCGTCCTCCAAAGTTATAGCAAAAGCTTGTCCGCGTCCTTGCGGTGGATTCCTCTGCTGTTGCTGTTGGGCTTGCTGGAAGAGTGCTGCCTGTGGAGCCAAGGGTGGCCTTGGTTGATACCCTCCTGGCGCTGGGAGAGCTTGTCTGTTTAATATTGGTGCTCTCTCTCGATGATGAGGACAATCCTTGGCTAAGTGTTGGTTGGTTCCGCAAATCAAGCATAATCCTAACTTGCGTCTGCAGTCCCTCTCAATATGGCCTACCTTGTGACAGTATTGACATGTAGGTAGTATCTGCGGAGAGGCTCTGGGTGGCTGGTGTAGGTGAGGCCTCTTTGCAGCTTCTTCCTGCAGTGCTTTGGCTGATGTGGAAGACCGTTTCAGACTGATCTCTCTCCTGGTGACGCGTTCCATGCGTCGGGCTGCTGCAAGGACGTCCGAGTAAGAAGTAGGCGCAACGGACCCGATCAGTCTCTGTAGCTCGTGGGTTAGACCGTCGAAGAACTTCTCAGTCTTCTCTTCTTCTATCGGAATCAAGGTTGGGGCGAAGCGACTTAGACGAATGAATTCTGCATTGTATTCTTCCACTGACCTACTGTCTTGAGTGAGGCAATTGAACTTGTCCCGAAGTTCTGATCGAGCGGTCGCCGGAATGTACATCTCCTGAAAGAGCCTGGAAAACTCTTCCCAAGTGAATCGGTCTGGTCCGAGCCGTGTCTCCTCAGATAGCCACCAGTGATGAGCATTGTCCGTCAACTACATTCTAATCGCAGTCATCCAACGTTCTTTTGGGAGCTCTGCTGCTTCCAACTGGTGTTGTATGTTGGTGAGCCACTCATGAATTTCGGTTGGTCCTTCCTTGCCAGAAAAGGTAGGGGCTTTAGCTGCCTGAAATCGGTGATAAATCCTGTCACTGGCCGTCGTGCTGATAGATTCGCCTGCTCCAGTACAAGTGCTAGGCTGCGACTCAACGTCTCTTGTTGACTCTGCTGTTGCGCTTGCATCATTGCGCAGAACATTTGGAACATTGGTTGTCCGTCCATAGCTTGCCCTTGTGGAAATACAGGCATTGGTGGGGTAAACTGCGGCGGAGGTGGAATGTCGTCTTGCCGACCTCTTGAGGTATCTTGACTGTTTTGTTGTTCTAGTTGACCTCCACCAACCGGTGTCACTTCATCGTCATAGGTGACATCTGCAACTTGTGGTGTTCCTGCGGGAGTCTCGTCGCCTGCTTGTGAATCCATTGCTCTGCATCAAAAATAAACTATAAGAGGCGCACTGGAATCAAGGCATGATGCAAGAAAATTTAATTCGAATACGATATAGATATCAAAAAAATGTTTCAAGCAAGTGGATGAGATCCTAATAACTTATCCTATTCTTGTTGCAGGCTTGCTCGGTCCCTAAGTTGAAACCGAACAATTTGTCGTAGACCTGCATGGGCCACCACAAAAACCATGTCACGCCCCAGTCCCAAAATACCGTAGGACTAGACACGTAGCAATGGCCAGCAGTACGCACCGATGGACCAGCTCAATATAATGGATCCATCAGGGCATACTTAAGCTGTAAAACAAGTCTACGACAATCATGGCACAACTAATCTCATCCACACAAGATATAAAATATGATCCACAGAATAAATAAGGAATGTAAATCATCAGCTAGTCTCACAAAGTACTTCGGGGAACAACCCAATAAATATCTAGTACAATGGTTCAACAAACCAGAATAAATGACTGAAATAAATACATAAATACTGAGCACGAAACATGGATGCTCAGGCAAAGTCTTCGGCTAAGACCTCGTCCTCGGATGGCGGTACAGCTCCTGGATCGGCTCCTCCTGCTGCGGTCCCGTATACCTCGGGATAAACCTCGTCTGCAAAATCTGGGAACAAAATCCGGATCCAGGTCCTCAGGGGACATAGCAAGGTACAAGAAAGCTCATGCCAAAATAAATAATACAGTGCAGCAGATAATGAAATAAATAGGGTAAGTATGTAACCATCTATGTGAAAATGTAAGTGAGAGCATCACGAGTACTCAGGCTGAGACCACTACAAGCTCTGTGTCTGGGAGCCGGTAGCAACAATATCTATGTATTTTACTATGTGTTTACTATGGATTATATATGAAATCAGCCTGTAGCCTGTGTGTCTCTCCCCACCCAATGTAACCACGCATATCATGGCCATAATGTCTCATGTCCATGGCAAACGCGATCATAACTAAATGCAACGAGTCATCTGTATCTAAGAAAGTAGTATCTCTGTCATGTCCTGTATCCTATACAGAATCATCACGAATATCTCGGGAAGATCCTGTCTCATGATTAGTGTCAAGTGTCCTGGGTCATATGGTACTTGATAAGACAAGTACGAGAATATAAAGTGTCACGAATGTCCATCTCTAGATGACCGTACCCAACACTGCGTACAGTGTTGGCACCCGACTAATAATCGGACGCTAAGTACGTCACACGGTCCTATGTTAAGCATGCACAGCAATATAATAAAGCAAGAAAATAAGTAACAAGAACTGCAATGTTGGCAAGGTACACTTGCCTGATGTTTGAATATCAACTGTCGTCCTGGTATCGGTGGATCCGGTAGGTACTACTCCGAAAGCTGTAATAAATATCACCAACAGTCTCAGAAGATGTCAAATAGCTAGAAATGCCTGTCCTTACGTCCAATTTGGACACAGGGGCGAAAAGGTCAATTCCGGACCAAAGCGGGTTCCATAGGTGGCCTACTTTGCACCGAAAAGCGTGCCGAGGGTAACAGTCTCTAAATGGGAAAAACTATGGGTCAAACAACTCTAAATATCAATACGATCCCAACGGTATGTCCAAATTTGGATTCCGATGAGCCGAACATAATTTGGTCCAAAAAGTCAACTGTGGGGCCCGCCATTTGGCGATCTGGTCAACCATCTCAGAAATACGTGAAAATTGGGTCACAGGACCAGCGTGTTACCACGAGTCCAATGGCGTAAGTTTCGTCGCAATCTGACAAGCGTGCATAAAATAGTCGCGAGTTCCACAAAAGTGGCGACACGAAATGTGTTCGATGATACGGCCTGATTCCGGCGCGCACACGCGTCCAAATCAGTCTCCACAAATTTTCACTTGTCCGATTGTGCTGTATGCACCATTCGGTACACTTGGCACACGGCGAGGCGGTCCCGTTTGGCGGGGCGCGCTCCGATCTCCAACTTTTAGAAAATCGGAAAAAGTGGGTGCGCGCAGTTTTGTGACGAATATATTTCTGTCCACAGCAACTAATAGCACAAAGTTATAATACAGAAAATAAACTAGGTCATGTAATCTACAGGTATCAAAAAGAATCACCAAATTCGGATCTCTGTGGTGGAAGATACGAACTCGACAATATGGGTGGTCATTCTGGAATTCTGCGATTGCAGAATTCTGTCTGCTCGCGCTAACTTGGGCGCTGTTTTTCACCTAGGGGCACACGTTTTCCAAGGTTGACTATAAAACAAGTATTGGAGAGGGTTGAGGGAATATCATACCTATGAAAATGAAACAACGTTTGGATGAGCGAGTCAACGGGAAAATACGCCGGAGCGAAGGTGCTTCGAGTGGGAAACTGCAGTTCGCGAGGTCGGCGTCGACGGGATGGTTGGATGGCTTGGGGAGGCTTCTCTGGCTGCGGTGACGGCTCTAGATGGGAAGAGGAGGTCTGAAAATATTAGGTTAGGGTTTTAGAGAGCTATTATATATATATATATGTATTATATATTAATAGGAAAGGAGAGAGGATGGTAGTTGGGTCGGGTTTTGAAGTGGTTTGGGAGCCGCTGAATAGGAGTTCGGGTTCCCGGCTGAAGTAAAGGTTGTAGGGGGATTATTAACATGCTAAGTTGCCGAGTACTTTAAGGGGCGGGTCCTGGGTATTTTGCTAAAAGGGGCTGGGAGCAAACTAATTATGCTGAAGCAATGGTCTGGAAGTCTTTAGCAAAATGCTAAGTAAGGCATTGCTAATTATTATTAGTATTAATATTATTATTACTATTATTATTTTATTAATATTATTTTCTTTTCTTTTCCTTTCTTTCTTTAAATATATATATATACATATATATATATATTTGTATATATATATATATATATATATATATATATATATATATATATATATATATATATTCACACACAAGAAAATTTATATAATAGGGTATTGCACATCGTTAGGCTAGCAACTGCTCAAGGGGTCTCCTACATGGAATAAATTCCAAAAAATTCCTGATGGTCCCATAAATCATCTAAGTGCCCGAACACCTAACATAAAAATTATTAAAAATCTATTTCTCCTATTTGGACCTAATTACTACAATTTAATTATTAATTAATAAATAAAAAGGTATATACAATTTTCTAGGAAGGGGGTTTTACAGCTATAATAGAAGCATAATTCGAGGTAGCACAGAAAATATAACGCTGAATTATGATGAAAGAAGTCACAAATAATTCAAGTTGCAAAAACAAAACAACATAAGCAACAATAACAAAAGACTCTACAATCTCTACAGTTATCATATTAATTCCTTGTCTAAGTCGATAGTCGACAAAGTAGGGGTGTGAGCCTCTAAGTTCTATAGTCTGAATAAACACTATCATCTTATGTTAGCATACAAGTAATGCCATTCAGTTATACTTCATCAATGGATTCACAAGGGCTATATGATACCA
The DNA here is from genome assembly GCA_036927795.1 of Iris macrosiphon. Lineage (NCBI taxonomy): Eukaryota > Viridiplantae > Streptophyta > Magnoliopsida > Asparagales > Iridaceae > Iris > Iris macrosiphon. The sequence goes on from JAYESA010000005.1 coordinate 31,417,537, forward strand.
GGTGGTGAGGTATACTACCCAACTTAAAATAATTAAACTAGTACTGTGACAGCCTTAAGAGGATCCTACAAAAATAACCTTGCACATGTACATAGAACAGAAACTCTTATTAGGGTATATGAGGAAAGATCTTGGTATTGATTAGGGTATCCTTTTTATGTAGGTAATGGTCATCCTAAGTCTTAGTCATAACACTTATAGAGCAAGTGTCAATAGTAAGGATAGAAGAGTTACTGGCCGTCAGAGGGGAAAGAGGATATAGCCTACATTGAGGTGGGGTACATGTTACATGATTTAAAACTAAGGGTTAATCATCGGTCACAATCTACAAAACAACTTAAACTTATCAAGTTCTAACTACCAAGCATAAAAAAATTTCACATTCAAGGCTATAACTATAATCCTAGCAAACTATGAGCCCTTAACAAAGAATAATTACTTGGCCTACTATCCGAAGTGTCAGATGGCACGAGTTGAAAGATGAAGAGAAGAAACATAATTAGCCGTCGCAAAATAGCGAGTGCTATGGTCGCAGGGAATAATATATAAAATAAAGATAGAGGGCTCTAGATAGCATCATGGTTCTCTAAGGGGAGTGGGGTGTTGGTTGCTATGTTCGGGGTATGATCAAGGGAGAAGTATTGATTACATTCCTCTAGGCTTCCTAGGGTGCTGTCTACTAATAACAAGATAATGATATAAGTTTATAGTTCCAATATCATCTAACTATGAAGGTTAGGTTCAGTCCAAATATTAAGTTTTTGGTTTTCTATGGGTTCCTCAATGCTAGGGGCAACATTATGGTAACCTTCTAACTAACTCTAGTAGTGTCTATACTACTCTCAAGTCCTCATATTACATCCGGGGTAATGGTAAACCAATTATAGGGATAAGGGATTCTAGGGTTCGCTAGATATTCTAAGCTTAGTGGTGTATCTATAATCTCATTGTATTCTAAATAGGTGTGCTACTCTAATTATCATCTAACAACAGGAACTTCTATATTCTAGGAGGAGGTTATACTTAAAGAACTATTAGGGAAGCACAAGAATCAAGCATGATGCATTTGATCAAAATAGAACAGAGAGGAGGAAGATGAATCAGGGTCAGTTGTGGATGAGATCCTATATTCTAGTCCTAGGTGTAGGCTTGTTCGGTACAATAACGTAACCGAGACAATATGCTCTTGACCTGCATGGGCCACCACAAAAACATGTCACGCCCCAGTCCCAAAAATACGTAGGACTAGGACACGTAAGCATGCCAGTCGCATGGATATGGCAACTCCAATATATGGAAACCAAATCCATACGTACGCTGTATTATGAATATCAAATCCACAAGTGGTAAAAATATAATACAAGTCACAGGGTAAAATCTAAATCTCATCCACCAAAATCATATCGAAATAAATAACCAGTATCTATGAAACTAGATCTCAATAAGAAGGATCTAAAGATAATAGTTGGGTGGAAACAAATCCACTACCAACTCAAATGGGAAAAGTAAATACAATATAAGTACAACTCACTCAAACAATATAAGTACCAGCTACCAATCACGACTCGAAGGAAAGACATCCACGAAGCTTCTATATCCTTCCAATCTGCGCTCCTGCAAATACTCAAGAACAGGTACACCTGACAGCGGACCAGGTCCTCAGAGGGACATAACAAGTATACTTAAACACATGCCAATAAAGTACTGAAATAAATATCCAATGGGTCGCCTAACCGTCTAAAGTGAATGCAGTTAAGAACAACTTTTCCCACAAGTGAGCTATCTGGCTGAAAACCTAGGATTTGGCATGGTTCTCTATTGGAGATCCAGGGGCCTACAAAGGCACGACGACTTTCGAACGCCGGAGGCCCGCCTGATAATAATATAATATATAGTGGTCATCACCACCCGTATCTCCAGCGGAGAATCCGGGCGCATAATAGAAAAAGTGTAAAGGAGCTCAAATGCGGTACTTGTTGTTCTCCCCACCCCATGCTCTAAGCATGTCACATCCATGACACGATTTGGTCCATAGCCTATTCTTAGTGCCTAGCCCAATCCTGCAACCAGACAAGGACAAGGATGGGACCGCCGTACTACAATAGACTATGTCCATAGACCTCTAATAACTGCTAAGTCTTCTAGCATGCAAAGTTTCTAACAGCAGTTATTCTTAACGCACGTCCCACACGTATCGATGATCAGTCAATACATGCGTCCGTGATCTATATGAGACTCACCACTCGTGTAAAAATATGTGTCACAGTCAAATAAAATCTAATGGTGCTACATGATAATGGGATAGTCTCATAAACAAGGTCAATGCAATACATAAATAAAAATATAACGCGACAACACCGTCGCGCGCATTTTGTATAACAGTTAAAATATATGAACTAAGGACAGAAAATAAAGGTGCATGCAACATATGGAGTATAAATAACAGTACAATGGCAAGGTATACTTGCCTGGCAAGGAAGCTACAATGTACCAATAACCTGCTCCAGAAATCGCGCAGAACAATCCAATATCCTATCTACACATAAATATAATATAATAGAATCATTAGTCATTACACTAGCACATACTCAACCATATTTACACTGGAATCAGGGGGTATACTAGGGGTAACACTAGTCATCTAACACGGTCAATTACGCATTGAATTACGTGGATGTCGCGTCTTCAAGTACTGTACGAAATTAGTCAGTCAACTGACAGGTGTCTATGCCGGTACGTTAGTGTACGCAAGGCAGACAAATTTATAAGTTCTTAGGGTCAACATGGTCAAGGTAAGTATGGGATAGTCCATAATATTCTAGGGTCATACAGTCTGAATATTTAGTCATAATTATCAATTAACATTTACTTACATATATATTCATATAACTATATAATAATATAACCATTAATTTATTTAATTCTGGAATAATTACTCTAAAATCCTATTTTAATCTTATTATTCTGATTTTTATGTTAATTCCTAAAGTTTGTCCAAAGAAACTGAATTTTATCAACTCGAGACTCATGACACGCAAATCGAGGCGATCTGTTGACCAAAAAGTCAACCGATACAAACTTGACTTTTATGCATGATTTCCTGTAGATTTGAACATAAAAAAATATACTGGAATTTATGGCTCATCAGAATTCAAATTCGTTTGAAAATTATGGCACATACAAATTTTGTATTGTGCACCGATGGTTAAATTCTAACCTAGAAGTTCTATAGAATTAACAGTATGTAAATACTTCGAAATAAATTCTGGGAAAAATATATGTTGATGATCTCGACATTAGCTTTCCGAAACTTTTAACGGTTCATGATTCTGATTCCTGGTTCTCCCGAAATCGCGAAAATATCGAAACATATCTATTTTTGGATATGCTGTGCTCTACGAATTTTCCAGAATTTAATACTAATAATTTAGAAAAACAATTTATATTATCAGAAAGCTAACCTCATTATTGTTCTAACAAAAAAAACTGGAGTGTGTTTGGAGTCCGGAGCTAGGAGATATCGTCTTTTTAATTCGTCATAACTAGTAGAAAATATGGCTGAATTTATGACGAATTTTGAATATTTTTTTGGACGAAAAAGAGAGGAATTTGGGAAAGAAAAATATGAAGGATGAGGTATATATAATGGTGGACACTACTTAATTAAATAAGAATATGATTGGTTAATTTGGATAGGATTATAATGAATTTAAATAAGGATAGGATATGCATGAAGTTGATTTCCTAGTAGGTTCAGGATTTGAATTAATTTAAAATAGAGTTTGAATTTATCTCAATAATTTATAATCTTAAATATAATTAAAGATAATACAAATAATTTATAAAATCTTATTAATATCTATTAACTCTAAATCAGTATATATCTAATATTAAGACTATATATATCCAAATAAATCCTAAATAATTTTAAAATCTAAATAAATTTCTTAAAATTCTAAATAAATTACAAAAAAATATAATTAAATATTTTAAACTAAAATAAATATTTGGTAGGAACGACATGCAAGTATGGTCGTATAGTAAATCATAGAAGTCCTAGAAATTTATGTTTTCTAAGTTTTAATTACCAAAAAAATTCTAGAAAAATCTCCAAAAATCTAAAATAACCTAAAATAATTCTAAACGAATATTTATATAAGTAAATATATCAAGAAATTTATTTTCTAATTAACTAAGAGCATATTCTAAATAAATTCAACATATATAATAAATATAATAATATAAAATATACACAAAATACCTATTTTGGGTGAGGGAGTTTACAAGTGTAGACGATAATCGATATCAGAGGTAATATGAACATGACAATTGACGGTCGAAAGTTTATTCAGAGGTAATATGAACATGACAAACTTTGTGATTGTGACTCCATTGGGGATGGAGGTACACATCTGCTTAGAGATGATATGGACATGGCAGTTTTTGTGGACTTAACATTACTGGCGTACTTAGAATTTAAGTACGGATGTTAAGTGTAGACGACAATCGATATCAGAGGTAATATGGACATGACAATTGACGGTCGAAAGTTTATTCAGAGGTAATATGAACATGACAAACTTTGTGATTGTGACTCCATTGGGGATGGAGGTACACATCTGGTATTCTGCCGTAGTGATCGTTCCCTTGTTTTTTATAAACGCAGAGTGATGACCTTGGCATCGATTAATTCCTGAATTCTCCTTTTTAGTACATAGCAGGCCCTTGTAGGGTGATGAGTGTACCGATGGAAGAGGCAATAATCTGGCTCATCGACTCTGCCGGCCCTCTCAGGGTATCTGATGTCAGGTAGCTGAAGCTTGCGTTCCCTCCTCAATATATTGAAGATTTCAATCATGTCATCTTCTTTGAAGGAGAAAGTTCCTTTTGGTCGTAGGGCTCCTGATGCCCGAGTTTCACGGTCTTCCGGGAAGATTGCCGTTGTTGCATCATCTTCGAATCTTGAGGACATTCTGCCCCTAGCCTTGGACGCTGCTTTATTCTGTCGCGGTGAGTTACCCCCAGACATGCCGTGGCCTTCGGCCATAGAAACTGATTCAGCAGGAGCTGCCTCTGGTTATACATGATTAGATTTTGAAGTTTTGGATTTTGCAGCATATCCCAACCCAAAACGAGCTTGTTGATGGTGAGAATTACCCTGCAACGGTGTTCGTCTACCTTTTCCATAGTTGCGGCCTTGCTTTGATTTCAAATCATAACCCATGTTCTGTATAATCTTCAAAGCTTGTGGGCTATACCTGTGGATTTGTATTTTCCCACTCTCAGACTCGCGAAATTCTTCCTGTTCAACCGGACCGCTCCGCTTGTGTTTGAAGACTATTGGATGCTGATCGTCGCGGGTAGGAGGGACAATAAGGGCATCATTTTCATATGGTTCGTACATCATGATGACATTAGATGTTGATGCATCTTCCCATACGATCTATCCCCGTTTGACAGTTAGGGTTTCTAAAACCTGTTTACGACTCCTGTCTTTGTCTTTCTGGATTAGATAGGTACGCAGGTCAGGAGGAGTTGCCGAAGAAGAAGACGAAGGCTTGTTTCTTCTGTTTCCATCAGCGGGCATGCGGAGACTGGGCACGATGGTTTTCCCTGCGCCACCTGTATACTACAGGTTGGCCATCTGGGCGGCGAATAATCCCCTGGGAGGGTGTCTTTCCGCAACCTGTGCTTGTTTTACGCCGAGGGACTTTGCCTGGCGTAACTTGGAGATTCGCTCAGACTGGCGTAAAGCTGGAGAGACCCTCAGTCGGCCATCGGCTTCTCGCGTAATCCGGAGGGTAGGCAGATCGTTCCCTTACTGGCGTAAAGGCCGAGTAGTTGAGTACTCGCCCGCTTGCTTTCCCTTGCGGAGATCACAGCGCTCATCTGGTTTCACCGTAGAGGTCGGATATTGTCTTGCGCATGAAGCGTGATCTGTACTTCCGATTTGGCGTTGAGGCACCATTAGAAGTTTTGTCTGTACCGCGCGTAGCGGAAGACTGATTTTTGAGCGTAAAGTGCAGTGGATACTTCTGGGTTAGCGCTGAGGCTTTGCCGGAAGTTTCGTCTTTACCGCGCGTAGCGGGAGACTGATTTCTGCGCGTAAAGCGCAGGGGATACTCCTGGGTTAGCGCTGAGGCTTTGCCCGAAGTTTTGTCTGTACCGCGCATAGCGGGAGACTGATTTCTGCACGTAAAGCGCAGTGGATACTCCTGGGTTAGCGCTGAGGCTTTGCCCGAAATTTTATCTGTACCGCGCGTAGCGGGAGACTGAATTTTACGTGCGGGGCACGGAAGGAGCGATGCTACCACCTCATTGGTCGGAGAGATCAAAAAGATCGGAGAGTCCACAGTATTGGCAGAGGATGTCTTGGGCATCCACACTTTGCGCAGCTTTCTGTTGTCTTGGATGGAGAGAGGGTGAGAGCTACCCCCTGTCCGAAGCATGTCTTCGTAGGCAGACTGGTCGAAATGAACGACCAGTGTCTTCTTCACGGTTCCTACAGATACCGCATCGTGTTGAGCAATTACTTCCTCGTCAGAAGAGAAAGACGTCCCCAGTAGAGTCGCCATCTTGTTTGTGGTATTAAACGAAAGAATGAAAGTGTATTTCAATGACGGGGTTTATACGAGACCCGTGCCCTTTGGTTTACAAACAAACTTGTACAATTTGATCCTATACGAGGATATGGGAGTACAATTTATTTAATCTGGTTATAAATTGCTATAGGTGTCTGATCTGCAGTCGATCACTTTAGCCCTTGGACTGCACGATGTTGAAGAAGTGCCGTGGAAGACAGGAAGCAGCTTCGAAGGTTGCAAAGGAGGGTGGATGCGCGATGCCAAAGTCGTCGATCCCTACTCTTTGCCTGAGCTCCGGATTCCTCTCTCCCTCTCTCTCTCTTGACCCCTCTTTCCAAGTTTCGACCTTGTTCGATCTTCAAGTTGGAAGTTTCTCTCTCTTGATCTGGTATAGGTTTTTCTTGACCAATTTCCCGACCTTTTTCCCCATTGATAGGGGTCTCTATTTATAGAGTTTTGGTGATAGTGACCACTCCGTCGACGTAGAAACCGAGGAGTGGACAGTATAGCACCCTTTTACACAATGGTTAAAATAACCAATGCCTGCGTATAAATGACCTTTTGAGTGAGCATGTGACGCACGTCCAACTAAGGGGACAAAACGCGTATATCTGCTACGAAGATCACGGCGTAGAAACCACGTAGGTAGGTATCCCTCGTGTAGAAGAGGTTGGCGTAGAAGCCAAATGACTGTCACCCTGGCGTAGAAGCCAAATAGGCATAGAAACCGAGTAGGCGTAGAAGCCGAATAGGCATAGAAGTCGAACAGGCATAGAAGCCGAATGGTCGTAGAGACTGAGTGGGTGTTTGAAGCCGAGTGGTCGTAGAGACTGAGTGGGCGTAGAAGCCGAGTGGTCGTAGAGACTGAGTGGGCGTAGAAGCCGCGTGAGCAACGATCCTGAATGGACGTAGAAGCTGTTGCGTACCGTGCCAGAGTGCTGATGTGGACGTCTTAGCCAGAATTACGACTTTTGAAGATATAATCAAATCTCTTACAGAGATTTGCCACCATCCTGTGCATTAAATGCGGAGACGTGTTTTGAAGGTCTGCAGCCCTTCTGTGCATCCGTCGCAGAGACGTGCCTCGAGCCCCGTACGAAGTGCAGCTTTTAACGTGGCAAGCGGTGTGTCTACTGCGGAGCGTAAAATAGCTCATGTTTGCCTGTGTAAAACAATGCAGCGTATTCCCTTGTACGCGAAAGAGCGGTTTACGCTGGGGGGACTTCAGTAAACGACGGTTCGGTAATATTTTAACCAAATCCTCTAAATTAAATACAAAGATCCGCCATCATACTATGGGGCGCGTCCCGAGTGGTCTGCCATCGTTTCCAGCCGTCGTCTGGGTAGCCGTGCAACACTTTTTGTCAGGAGTCAGAGGTCAGGTTCACTGCGTGACTTGACAGGTTCATTTCGGGGAAGACGAAGCGTTCCTCGTACGCTTTAACGCTGCTTTGAGAGCGGCTGAGTTTTACGCCATGGAGGCGATGAAGAACCCTGTTTTACGCTGGAGCGGCCTGGACGTACTGCACTTACGCGGATGGTCCTTTGAGCTTTATACTTCACACTGTGTTTTAGCAGAAAAGCTATATTTCATGCTTGATGGCTCTGAAGGCCTCTGTTTATGCTGCTCTGCATCAATATGCTGCGTAGATCCTCCCAGCGTATTTTTCATGCTTCTACAGCAGCGGCATTGGGCCGATAGCCACCGGAGACCTTTGGAGTTTGAGATATAGCTTAGAATCTAGATTTTGTTCTTGTGTTTGCTTGTGATTGCTTGTTTTAGACTAAGTACAGAGACCTTGTTTGTGCTAGGTTGGAGATCTGGTGTTCCTGAGGATTTCTCCGACGCGGGGCACTATTCGCTTCGGTGGAGGCGGGAAGCTTAGCTCACGTTTCGTCGGACCCTTCCGTATTCTTGAGAGGGTCGGAGCCGTGGCGTATAGGCTTGAGTTGCCGCCTACGCTGGAGGGAGTTCATGATGTGTTCCACGTGTCACAGTTGAGACGGTACGTGGCGGATCCCAGTCACGTATTGGATCACTCGGAGATCGAGGTGGGCCCTACTCTTAGCTATCCAGAGCAACCGGTGGAGATTCTGGATCGGCGAGAGAAGGTGTTGAGGAACCAGACTATTCCCTTGGTTCGCGTAGCGTGGAGGCATCACTCTTCAGGGGAGTCGACCTGGGAGAGGGAGGATGAAATGCGCGAGCGATACCCCTATCTCTTCGAGCCCTGAGGTATGGTTCTTTTCTTTGCATTCCTGTCCTAGTTTCGTCTTTTAATTTCGAGGACGAAATTATTTTAAGGAGGGTAGACTTGTTACTACCCAATTCTAGAAAATAGGATATATTATTTTTATTTTTATTTTTATTTGGTAAATTGTGTATTATATTTAATTAATTATATTTATATTTATTTAGTGCTTATCTTATTTTTTAATGATTGTTTTAGGGTTTTGGCTAGCCTGGACCCATGTCAGACACTAGTGGACCCATGTCCGACCCAGCCCACACCCTTGTGAGAATTATTTTGGGGCTTAGATTTATTATTTTATTTTTAGGAGGTTAGTGGGAGAGATTTGGAGCTAGTTTGAGTGCTTTTGGAACCCGGAACCCGAAACCAAGTCTAGTAGGGGCGTTTTGGGAATTTGGTGACTTATGTAACCCATTTTTGGACTTGGCCGGCCCTACCTACCCTATTTTCCCGTGGAACACAGCAGCCCTCTTCCCCCCCTTTGGTTCTTCACTTCTTCTTCTCTTCTTCTTCTCCACTTCTTCTTTCTTCTTCCTTCTTCTTCAAGGTGAGTTTCTCTCTCATTTTTCTTCCTTCTTTCTTCCATTCCTTCTTCTTTATGCTAGCCCTAACCTTGCTTTTTCCCTAACCTAGGTGTGAGGAGCCTAGATTTAGTGTGCGAGCTAGATTTGGTGGCTTGGAGCTTGAGGGAGGTGATTCCAAGTAGATCGGAGACCTTGGCCTTGGGATTCCAACTCCCAAGAGGTAAAACCCTAACTTTTCCCTTGCTAATTATTTTTATGTAGTGTAATTAGTGTTGTAGAATCTTCCTAGACCCTAAGCCTACCCGTGGGAGAAAGTTGGAACTAGTTTGGTTGAGTTTAGAGACTTTGACATTAGGTTTTGTGTCGATTTCGGGTGGAATCCAAATTTGGCCCAATTTTGGGTGATGCCCTAGGTTAGACGGACCTAGGTAGATATTGTCGGGTGTCTTGAGGGTGAGTGCGTGTTTCCGTTCGGACACGGAAAGCCGTGTCGCAGAGAAACGGGCGTTTCGGGCAAAATTGGAGTTTTTCGTCGTCGCCGATTCTAAGTGCGTGCGTGTTTCCGCCACGGACCTAGAATCGATACGGGAGCACTTTTTCTAGGATCTAGGCATTGTTTAGAATGCGTGGCTAAATTTTGGGCCAATTCTGAGTTCGTTTGGTGTACGTTTCAGGAGGTTTTCCGAACCGCGCACCACGTGTTCGTCGAAATGACCGAACGGCCATTTCGACTTAGTTTCCTCGTTTCGGGCTTGTGCGCGCATTGGGTTAGTATCGGGGAGTGTGTGCTAGAGTTTTCGAGTTATATTTTATATATTTTAGGGTGTTGGTGAGTGTCGGGGTCGTTGGGCGTGAGTGGGGCATGTTGTTTGTGTGTTGTGTGTTGTGTTGTGTTAGTGTATATGTGTCTACATATATATATATATATATATATATATATATATATATATATATATATATATATATATATATATATATATATATATGTATGTGTGTTTATGTATATATATATTTATATATATGTGTGTATTTATATCTATGTGCTTGTGTGTGTATATGTCTATGTGTATATATATATATATATATATGTATATGTGTAAGTGTGCTTGTGTGTGTATATGTCTATGTGCATATATATATATGTATATGTGTAAGTGTGCTTGTGTGTGCATATGTATATATATATTTATATGTGTATGTGTATATATATATATTTGTATGTGTGCATATATATATTAATATGTGTGTTTATATATATATATATATAGCTATGTATATATTTGTATGTGTGTGTGTGTATTAGTGTATTTGTGAGTGTGTTAGTGTGTGTTAGTATATAGATATAAGTGTATATATATATATGTATTTAGTTCTTTATATATATAGTTATATGTGTGTGTGTATATATATATATATATATATATATATATAGGATGATATATATATAGGTATATAGGAGTGTGTGTGTGTGTGTGTTTATGAGATGGAGGGGGGGGGGGGGTTTCAGCAAAGAACAGCAGCAGCAGCACAGCAGTAGCAGGTAGAGCAGCAGTAACAGCAGCATAAAGAGCACTAGCAGCAGCAATAGCAAATGCAGGCAGCAGCAGCAGCTTAGTAGCAATGTTAGGGAGTAGTAGCAGCTAGGTAATAGAGGATAGATGGGTAGATAGATTAAATAGATAGATATATAGATTGTTAGATAGATTAGTTGATAGATAGATATCTAGTTAGATTAAATAGGTACTTAGATAGATAGATAGTCACTTAGATAGGTAGATGGATAATTAGATAGATAGATAGGTAATTGATAGGTAGATAGTTAGGTTTATAGATATTAGATAAGTAGATAGCTAGATACTTATATATATATATATATATATATATATATATATATATATATATATCTAAGATATAGATATCTATATACCTATAGTTATATATATATGTATAGGTAAGGTAATGGGTATTTGTGTATATGTGTGTGGATATCTATATATATATGTATATAGATGCTTAGATATATATAAATATGGTAGATATATATATTTCCTAGCCTAGATTAATAACTAGGTATATAATCATTAGTTAGATAGCTAGCTAGAGGGGTTCGAGAGCGGTATCTCAATACCTTGAGATATTCAAGGTATTGAGTTTCGAGCGGGGTAATTGAGCATTAGCTTAGGAAATATTTTGGAATGATTTTTATATGTTTATGTATATATATTTACGCGTGCTAGCATAGGTTTTAGCGGGTTTAGGCGGGGTGCGTGGCCTAGGGCGAGGTATCGGATACCGAGGGTATCCCGGTATCTCGATTAGGCGAGTTTGTGAGTTTAGGAGCTTAATGAGCTCAGTTTGACCTAGAATTTTAGGGGCACCCTAGTTTGACCTAGCTTTGACCATAATTGTCCCCGTTGACCGTAAAAGTCAACGTATGACCTAGTTTTGACCTAGAGTTGATTTTTTGGACCTCGGGTTGACTTTTTGACCCAATTTTCACCGGTTTGACCCGTTCGACCTAGAATAGCCCTAGAAGCCTGTTTTTAATTATTTTATATCAATTTAAATCCTTAGAACCCTGTTTAATTCTGCTTTTCGCATTAGGTCCTTGCGATACCGGTCCGGATCCCGATCCTCATCAGTTGCTCAGGACATCAGGCGAGTACCTACCTCTGATAGTTTCCATTTCATGATAGTGTTTATATCACCTGTTCTAGAACTGTAATACTTGATTCTGACACATTGTTACACGAGCTGGTACTAGTGGATCCCGTCATGAGATGCTATCCCCCTTACCGTGTTCAGCGGGTACTCTATCACGTGTATTTCATCATGTGCTTCGGGTATTGATTCTCATGTGCTATCATGTGCTTATTGTGCTCTCGCCTTCGTGTGCGCGAACTATTATCATGTACGTAGCGTGTTGTGGTTGGATCCAATGGTATTAGTGGGGGAGGGGAGTAGGAGTTGGTTATGTGATCAAAGCCAAACAGTATTCATGTGTATGTCGGTTATGCAACTCACGCATAACGGAGTTATCGTAGTATTTTTCATGTACAACCTAAGCCGATCATATAACGAACTTGTGCTCAAGGCACTTAGCTAGTATTCATGTTTCTCACCTGCAGTTACTTTTCCACTACTTGTATTGTTCTCCAGTTTACTTTACAGCTACTTATTGTGCTCCAGCTTATATTTATTTCCTGTGCATCTTGTATACTTTTCTATTGCTCGTCATATACACCTTACCATGTATTTGGAGTTGCATTCAGAGTTATGTACTTCGCTCCAGTCCTGACTGGGCATATTTTTTCCAGAGGATCCTGAGGACTATTGCCTGACGTTCTACGGGCCGGGTGTTGACGACTGTTGTGACCCCATGATCGAGGAGGAGTGCGCCGAGGAGACGCCTTTAGCGCCCTAGTTAGCTAGGTGGGTTTCCTGGGTTGTTCCCAGTGTTTTACTTTGGATGATTGTACTTATTCTTTCGTTGCTGTGAGATGTTGTAGCTATTATGGCCTTAGACTGTATATTTTTTGGATATTGTCTTGCTCTCTTTGGTTTGGTTTCTTTTTTGATATCATATTGTGCTTATATTCTTCCCCTAGATTTTGTGATTGAGAGTTGATATATATTGCATGGTTGCCCTCCTTTTGGAGAGGATTATTGATATATATATTGCGTGGTTGCCCTCCTTTTTGGAGAGGTCATGGCCAATTTTTCTGTGAGTTATAGATAGAATTGGTTGACCTAGAACGGACCTTTATAGCGTTCTACCACCGATTCTGCGGCGTAGGCTGGACGTACCCACGGCTCATGCCCGATTTTTGGGTGCGGGTCGTGACATATACACATTTATCAGAATCATTAATAGCAAAACCATATGATAGAATTACCTTGTCAAATTTATCATGCCATTGCTTTGGCGCTTGTTTCAGCCAATAGAGAGATTTAATTAATTTGCATACCTTGCATTCTTGTCCTGGAATAACAAACCCTTCAGGTTGTTCCATATAGATCTCTTTCTGTAAATCTCCTTTCAGAAATACAGTTTTTACATCAATTTGATGAATAAACAGTTTATGAACAGATACAATGGCTATTGACATTCTAATTGTAGCAATTCTTGTAACAGGAGAGTAAGTATCAAAAAAGTCTACTCCTTCTCTTTGTTTGAACCCTTTAGCCACTAACCTGGCTTTGAATTTCTCAATAGACCCATCAGGTCTTAACTTCTTTCTGAAGATCCATTTGCAACCTGTAGGAAGGTTAACCAAATTCCATGTTCTATTTGATATAATATAATCCATTTTATTATTTATGGCCTCTTTCCAAAATAAGTAATCGACTGAGGACATAGCCCCTTGATAAGATATAGGATCCTCTTCAACGAGGTAGGTAAAAAAACCTTCACCTAGGTTTGGTTCTCGTCTTGTTCTTTTACTTCTCCTGGGTTCTACTTGGGTAATCTCCTCTGGTTGTGAACTAGAGGTTACTACAGGGACTTGTGTAGAAATAGAAGAATTAGAAATTCTATTTTTTAATGGAAAAATATTTTCAAAAAATGTAGCATCCCTAGATTCCATGACTGTGTTAGCATCAATACCATTTACCTCACTCTTAATTACAATAAATCTATAAGCAGTACTATTTTTGGCATATCCCAAAAATACACAATCTACGGTCTTTGGTCCTAATTTTTTTTTCTTGGTAGGAGGGACAGAAACTTTAGCAAGGCACCCCCACACTTTGAAATATTTCAAAGATGGCTTTCTACCTCTCCAAAGTTCATAAGGGGTCTTATCAGTCTTTTTGAAAGGAACTTTATTTGAGATATGACATGCAGAAAGAAGGGCTTCACCCACAAATAATCAGATAAACCAGAGCTACCTAACATAGCATTAATCATATCAAAAAATGTTCTATATTTTCTTTCTGCTACCCTATTCTGTTGAGGAGCATAAAGAGCAGTTACCTCTTGTATAATGCCATGCAATTCACAAAACGAGTCAAACTCGGCAGAGGTGTATTCACCCCCACGATCAGACCTAAGAATTTTAATTTTCTTCTCAAGTTGGTTTTCAACTTCAGCTTTAAAAGATACAAACTTACTGAAAGCTTCATCTTTAGTTCTAAGCAAGTAAACATGGCAGTATTTTGAATAATCATCTATAAATGTTATAAAATACCGTTCAAATCACAGATATCGATGTGAATAAGCTCTAATAGCTGAGAACTCCTTTCAACAGAATGGAAGGATTTTCTAGGCTGTTTGGCTTGTGTACAAATCTCATATTTTCTATTCCTGCTCATGTCAATCTTAGGAATCAATTGCAACTTAGACATTCTCTTTAAAGAGTTAAAATTGACATACCCCAAACGACCATGCCAAACATCACAACTATCATTATTATAAAAGAGAGCATTTGAATCAGAAGTAGAAGTAGATGCAATATTATTTAAACATGAATTTAATGTACTGCAAGGCATGCCCACAGAAAGTTTAAACAGACCCCCACATACATAGCCTTTCCCCAATAAAGTTACCGTTCAGGGAGATTACAACTCGATCAAACTCAAATACCAGTTTGTAACCATATTTATTTAGCAAATAACTAGAAATTAAGTTCTTGTTTATGTCCGGTACGTGCTGCACATTATGCAAAGGGAGAATCTTGCCCGAAGACAACTTGAGGTTCACTCTTCCATTTCTATGCACTCTGGCAGCACTCGAGTTTCCCATAGCTACTGATTCGCCTTCCTCAACCTGTCGGTAGAAGGAAAAAGAATCAATATTAGGGCATACATGGACATTTGCCCCTGTATCAACCCACCAGTCAGTAGGCTGATACGATGACTCAAAAATAGAACATACCGTTACAAACCTCTGATCATCGATACCGATAGATTCGGTCCCGGCTATGATAACATGAGCCTGTGGAACAACAGTAGAGTCTGTAGGAGTTCAACGATAAGGATTCTGAAATCCCTGACCCTTCTTCCTGTGGCGGCATTGCCTAGCAAAGTGACCAAGCTTACCACAGTTGTAACATTCCCGCTTAGGTCTGTTGTCTTTCCCAATCGCAGCTCTTGGCTTAACAAACTGTTTCTTTGCAGGATTTCTGTTTTGGGGGTTGTTCCTCTGTTGATAGGGTTGGCCCTTAGGCTTTCCCTTGGTTTCAACAATGTGTAACTTTGCCTCGAATTTAATACTAAGAGGTTCCTTGTCTCTAGTTCTACCTTCTTTCTCAATGTGGAAGGACACAAACAGGTCTTTTAAAGACATGGGTTCCTTATTATGTTTTAGTTTTAAACCAAATTCCTTCCAAGAAGGGGGAAGTTTATTAATGAAGGCAGCAATTAGAAATTTATCCGCAAATGGCATATCTTTTTGAGACATCTCGTGTATGATTGTTTGAAGGGTATTAGTCTGTTCAACAACAGACTTCTTATCTACCATTTTAAACTCTAAAAATCTGTCAATAATGTAAATCTCAGAACCCGCTCCTTCATTGGAGTATTTTTTATCAAGAGCTTCCCAAAGCTCTCTAGACGTAGAAGTAGTGCAGTATATATCATAGAGTGTGTCAGAAAGACTACTGAGAATTTTACCATGACAGATAAAGTCTGTTTCGTTGTAGGACTCTAATTCGTAGGTCCTGGCAGGTTCGTGTAAGTCTGGTTGGATTTCCGGTTCTTTGAGAACCTTAACTAGTTTCAAGCAAGTCAGCCAGCAGGTCATCCTACGCTGCCATCTCTTAAAGTTTAGGCCATCAAACTTCTCCGGTTTGGAGGAGTTATGAATGTTGGTGGTCAGTTCTTCAACGGTTTTCATCATGTAGATAGGAATTTTTCAACCAAAAAATAGAAAGTGGACAGAAGCTACGAAAATCTATTCTAATATTGTTGGTTAAATTCCTTTATAATGCAAATAGGAAGATGTAAAATTAAAACAAGAAATAGTATAGGATTCGAGGCACGTTACACGCTGTCCTTAGAATAGAATTTTGCCCCACGAACAGTGAAGTGGGTTCCTGGCGATCTATCCCCGAGATACAACGAATCCTTCGATTCACTTCACCGTGCACCCGGTGGCGAATCCCACGAACGATCACAACCTTGCCCGACAAATAGAAATTAGACGGAGGAGTTTTGGAGGAATTTTGGTTCTGGTGTTTTTCTTTTCTTTTTCGTCTCTGTGAGATTGTTCTTCCGTCCGAACAGAGAGCGAGAGAGAGAGAGAAAAGAAAAAATCGATTTCTGTTTTTTTCAGATCTTAGGATAGTGTCCTGGATATATCTCTCACGTAACCTTTCCCACTTTTTCAGTAACGGGATTACGTGAGAACAGTTCCGCGGAAGACCAGCAACCCACTAGACCAAATCAACGGAAATAAAAAATAAAATAAAATAACTTATGAAATTATCTTTGTACCCGTGTTCGTTCTGCGGCGCGCAAGCGTGCAAAGTGCTAAGTGCGCGAATAATAAACGCGTAAAAATGCGCATTAAATTGCGCACCCGCTCGCGGGTTGGATGAGATCAAGCCCATCCCCTATAGAGCCCACTTACCCACTAAGAGGGGTAAAGCAATATATGAAAAGGAGAATGACTTCTCCTTTCCCATGTGGGACTAAAAGAAAGGAGTGCTTTGTTGAATCATATAGTTTAGATAAATCTAACAATAAATCTAACAATCCCCCACATGATTCAACAAAAGAAGAAAGGAAGGTATAGCACAATAGGACATATAGGAAGGAAAACAAGATATGGGCAATCACACTGTGTATCAGGGGAAGGTGTCTTCCGGACTTGAACCTCCCCTTAGTGTTATACATCTCATCTATACAGACCCAAAGTGACTTAAGTCTTGAACTTAGGATCTTACTTGTACAGACTCAACATACACACAAATACATTGTAGTCATTTGATCGTATCAACAGTTGTGCACTTTTCGGCCATGTGCTATCTTGTTTTCTTAAGATCTCTAGAGAACAGCCCGAGTTCCCATAGAAAGTGGCCCCACTTTCACTCTTAAATAGGTGAATCTTTCTAGGTATTCTGTAATTTATATACCCTGCTTTACAAGCCACAGATTCATTGAGATTTTACAATCACCCTTTTATTTATTGCAGATCAACACTACACATTAGAGGAATGGTTCTTTATAATTACTATCATATAGTATTTCCAGTCACACATCAATTTTGTTGTTACCCATTGAACCTTTTCTTCGTGCTTCCAATCAAAGGTTGGGTTGCCTTTGAGGTGACTCAATCTATGGGCTTTAACTCCATTCTTCTTGCCGTCTCCAACACAAGTCTCCTTGAGAGCCCTTTAGTTAGAGGATCTGCTAGATTGTTCTTTGATCTGACGAAGTCAATTACAATTACTCCACTGGATCGCAATTGCTTTACCCGATTGTACCTCAGACGTATATGTCTGAATTTTCCATTATAACTTGTCCTTTGAGCCTTTGCTATTGCAGCTTGGCTGTCACAGTGTACAAGGATAGCATGAACTGGTTTGCTCCACAGAGAAATATCTGTTACCAGATTCCTAAGCCAGTCAGCTTCCTCACTAGTGAGGTCAAGAGCTATAAATTTTGCTTCCATAGTAGATCTAGAAATACAGGTCTGCCTGGTAGAGTTCTACGCAACAGCAGCTCCACCCAATATGAATACATATCTACTTGTGGCTTTGGTCTCATCTGTATCGGAGATCCAGTTCACATCAGTATACCCTTCTAATACAGATGGGTATCCTCCATAGAATAATCTATGGGATATCGTGCCCTTTAGGTATCTCATTACCCGTTCCAAGGCAGTCCAATGTGAACTATTCGGATTGCTAGTATATCGACTAAGCTTTCCTACTGCGTAGGAAATATCAGGTCTGGTACGATTAGCAATATAGTTCAGGCATCCGATTTGCTGAGAATACTTCAACTGAGCCACATTGTCTCCTTTATTCTTCTTCAACCTGATACTTGTATCATATGGAGTACTTACAGGTTTAGAATCAAAATAGTCAAATCTTTTTAGAAACTTTTCTATATAGTGAGATTGGGAGATACCAATTCCCTCAGAAGTGCGACTTAATTTAAGTCCTAAAATTACATCAGCAGGTCCTAAATCTTTCATATCAAAATTTTAAGACAGAAATAATTTAATATCATAAATAATATCCATGTCAGTACCAAAAATTAGAATGTCATCAATATACGGGTATAATATTACACAAGGGCTACCAATAGTTTTGCTATATACACATTTATCAGAATCATTAATAGCAAAACCATATGATAGAATTACCTTGTCAAATTTATCATGCCATTGCTTTGGCGCTTGTTTCAGCCCATAGAGAGATTTAATTAATTTGCATACCTTGCATTCTTGCCCTGGAACAACAAACCCTTTCCATGTAGATCTTTTCCTGTAAATCTCCATTCAAAAATGTAGTTTTTACATCCATTTGATGAATAAACAGTTTATGAACAGATGCAATGGCTATTAACATTCTAATTGTAGCAATTCTTGTAACAGGAGAGTAAGTGTCTAAAAAGTCTACTCCTTCTCTTTGTTTGAACCCTTTAGCCACTAACCTGGCTTTGAATTTCTCAATAGACCCATCAGGTCTTAACTTCTTTCTGAAGATCCATTTGCAACCTATTGGTTTGCAACTTTCAGAAAGGTTAACCAAATTCCAAGTTCTATTTGATATAATATAGTCCATTTCACTATTTATGGCCTCTTTCCATAATAAGGAATCGACTGAGGACATAGCCCCTTGATAAGATATAGGATCCTCTTAAACGAGGTAGGTGAAAAAACCTTCACCTAGGTTTGGTTCTCGTCTTGTTCTTTTACTTTTCCTGGGTTCTACTTGGGTAATCTCCTCTGGTTGTGAACTAGAGGTTACAACAGGGACTTGTGTAGAAATAAAAGAACTAGAAATTCTATTTTTCAATGGAAAAATATTTTCAAAAAATGTAGCATCCCTAGATTCCATGGCTGTGTTAGCATCAATACCATTTACCTCACTCTTAATTACATATATCTATAAGCAGCACTATTCTTGGCATATCCCAAAAATACACAATCTACGGTCTTTGGTCCTAATTTTCTTTTCTTGGTAGGAGGGACAAAAACTTTAGCAAGGCACCCCCACACTTTAAAATATTTCAAAGATGGCTTTCTACCTCTCCAAAGTTCATAAGGGGTCTTCTCAGTCTTTTTGAAAGGAACTTTATTTGAGATATGACATGCAGAAAGAAGGGCTTCCCCCCACAAATAATCAGATAAACCAGAGCTACCAAACATAGCATTAATCATATCAAGAAATGTTCTATTTTTTCTTTCTACTACCCCATTCTGTTGAGGAGCATAAGGAGCAGTTACCTCATGTATAATGCCATGCAATTCACAAAAGGAGTCAAACTCGGCAGAGGTGTATTCACTCCCACGATCAGACCTAAGAATTTTAATTTTCTTCTCAAGTTGGTTTTTAACTTCAGCTTTAAAAGATACAAACTTACTGAAAGCTTCATCTTTAGTTCTAAGCAAGTAAACATGGCAATATTTTGAATAATCATCTATAAATGTAATAAAATACCGTTTACCACCACAAGGTAGAATATCGTTCAATTCACAGATATCGCTGTGAATAAGCTCTAATAACTGAGAACTCCTTTCAACGGAATGAAAGAATTTTCTGGGCTATTTGGCTTGTGTACAAATCTCACATTTTCCATTCCTGCTCATGTCAATCTTAGGAATCAATTGTAACTTAGACATTCTCTTTAAAGAGTTAAAATTGACATGTCCCAAATGACCATGCCAAACATCACAACTATCAGTATTATAAAAGAGAGCATTTGAATCAGAAGTAGAAGTAGATGCAATATTATTTAAATATGAATTTAATGTACTGCAAGGCATGCCCACATAAAGTTTAAACAGACCCCCACAAACATAGCCTTTCCCAATAAAGTTACCGTTCAGGGAGATTACAACTCGATCAGACTCAAATACCAGTTTGTAACCATATTTATTTAGAAAATAACTAGAAATTAAGTTCTTGTTTATGTCCGGTACGTGCTGCACATTATGCAAAGGGAGAATCTTGCCCGAAGATAACTTGAGGTTCACTCTTCCCTTTCCATGCACTCTGGCAGCACTCGAGTTTCCCATAGCTACTGATTCGCCTTCCTCAACCTTTCTGTAGGAGGAAAAAGAATCAATATTAGGGCATACATGGACATTTGCTCCTGTATCAACCCACCAGTCAGTAGGCTGATACGATGACTCAAAAACAGAATATACGGTTACAAACATCTGATCATCGGTACCGATAGATTCGGTCCCGACTATAATAACATGAGCCTGTGGAACAACAGTAGAGTCTGCAGGAGTTTGACGATCAGGATTCTGAAATCCCTGACCCTTCTTCCTGTGGCGACATTGCCTAGCAAAGTGACCAGGCTTACCACAGTTGTAACATTTCCACTTAGGTCTGTTGTCTTCCACAATCGCAGCTCTTGGCTTAAGAAACTGTTTCTTCGCAGGGTTTCTGTTCTGGGGGTTGTTCCTCTGTTGATAGGGTTGGCCCTTAGGCTTTCCCTTGGTTTCCACCATGTGTAACTTTGCCTCGAATTCAGTACTAAGAGGTTCCTTGTCTCTAGTTCTACCTTCTTCCTCGAATTCAGTACACAAATAGGTCATCTAAAGACATGGGTTCCTTATTATGTTTTAGTTTTAAACCAAATTCCTTCCAAGAAGGGGAAAGTTTATTAATGAAGGCAGCAATTAAAAATTTATCAACAAATGGCATGTCTTTTTGAGACATCTCGTGCATGATTGTTTGAAGGGTATTAGTCTATTCAACAACAGACTTCTCATCTACCATTTTAAACTCTAAAAATCTGTCAATAATGTAAATCTCAGAACCTGCTCCTTCATTGGAGTATTTTTTATCGAGAGCTTCCCAAAGCTCTCTGGACGTAGAGGTAGTGCAGTATATATCATAGAGGGTGTCAGAAAGACAACTGAGAATTTTACCGTGACAGATAAAGTCTGTCTCGTTGTAGGACTCTAATTCGTAGGTCCTGGCAGGTTCGTGTAAGTCAGGTTGGATTTCCGGTTCTTTGAGAACCTTAACCAGTTTCATGCAAGTCAGCTACCAGTCCAATGTGAACTCTTCGAGGGAGCCTACCTGGGAGAGAGAGGATGAAATGCGATAGCGTTGTCCATATTTGTTTGTGTCTTAAGGTATGTTCTTTCCTAATTATGTTATATTCTTTCATAGTTAGTTCATTGTTATGTTCTGTTATTTTTTGGGAGTAGTTTTCGTCTTTGAATTTCGAGAACAAAATTATTTTAAGGAGGGTAGACTTGTGTCACGACCCGCACCCGGGGTAAGGGTACTAGTCGGAAACAACGCCCAGCCTACGCCGCAGAATCGGCGGTAGAACGCTGTCTAGAAAGTCTATCTAATATAATGAACCACCAAAAGATAGTATACTCAATCACAGAACTAAGATAGAATGAACACGAATCAGATAAGAATAGAATAGTCATCAACTCATGAGTTTAAAATAATACATCAATGAGTCTGAAGTGTAGCAAAATAAGCTGGAGACAAATCCAGTACAAAAGAATACTATCATACTACAAGCTACACTCCAGGGTCAACTGTCTCAGTTGGGATAAGTCCCTCTTGAGCCAGGGTCTCCGAATCTAAACCCACAACATCCTGGGGTCCATAATAGGTAGGGTACTCCTCAGTGTCATCTGGAAAAATATATCCAGTCAGGAAAGGAGCAGAGTACATCTCTAACAGCAGTTCTAATCCATGATAAAAACTATGTAACAGTAAATAGCTGTGGATAAACAAGATGCACAAAATAGATACAAGAGATATATAGAAAATAAAGAAATACTGGAAAGAAATACAATAATGAATAATATGCCAATGAAACAATAATACTAATGACTAAGTGTGTGAGTACTAGCTTAACATGTGATTGGCTTTGGCAAGATACAATGCGGCTTGGCTAATCATACGTGCGGTGCATGATCAACACTATTCGCTTACCAATACTTTATTCAATAGGGATTTGATCACATATCTATACTAATACTCCCCACCCCCAACTGGTATAATAGATCCAACCACGGTATACTATGGCACTAGATTCCCCAAGAAGATAGCTAGTCTCCCCGAGAATCGGTGTCTGTACATGTACAAGATAACCAATAAAATAATACTTGCACCATATACACCATATACCAAGGAATAACATCTCATGACGAGATCCGGATATACCAATCCGTGTAACCATAGTGTCGAGAGAAACATGTAAATCAACACTAGATACAACGAACATAGAGGATATCATAAATGAGAAACTATCAGAGAATGTACTCGCCTGAAGTCCAATAAAAAGTCTCACAGATGTCTGACTCGGTGCCTCGAAGACCTAGATATGGAATACCACATTAAAACAAGGTCCCAAAAAGAGAACAAGTCAAACTAGTCAACTTCTAGGTCAATAAATAAATTCTAAGTCAAAAGTCAACTATGGTCAACTCTAAAGTCAACTAAAGTCAAACATGGTCAAACCAAGGTCATCCTCACAAGACATCTATATAAATAATATAGAAATAAAATACAACAATTTAGGAATAAAAATTAGATCCCAAATCATACTCACACAAAGTATATTACTAATACAAATAATATATACCCTAAAATAATATATATACAAACCAATATGTATACAAATAACATAATATATTATTACAAATATTATACAAAACACATATATATACACATATATATATATATATATACAATAATAATATATAAAATATAATTTAAAACTGTCAAAGCGTCACTGAAAACAGTGAACAAAATAAGATAAAATAAAAACAGGTTTAATAGTGACAGTCTTGACTGTCACTGAAAATTCGTCGCAGAAACTCCATATACAAAACCGCTGCTGTCACAGTTTGCTGACAGTTTCAAACTGTCACAAAAAAAATGTCGCTGAAAGGTTGCCGCTCAAAACTGCCGCAGAATTAATGACAGATCTGTCATTAATGCTGACCACTTTACAGCGGCTACTGTTCAGACCAAATAATGACAGTTTCACTGTCATAGAAACCACTGTCACCAAAACAAATAAAAATATAAAAAAATATATATATATAAATATATATATGCAATAATAATCACAATACATATATATAAATAAATAATTATATACTTATATATATATGCACATATAAACTTATAATTAAATACCAATAGTTACAACACATGCACATATTAATGTTCATATTTTACATGGCTAGAAGCACACCTAAATATATACATTAATATACAAATAATTACATAATAATTAAAATAATATAATTACACAATTAAACACATAAATATATTTTATAAAACATTTATGTATAATTTATACTATTAACATAAGTACATATATAATTACATGCAAGAAAGCTACATATTATATTTGTACATCATATTAGCACACACAAAAATATATAGATCTATGCTACAATAATTACTATAATAAATACACAAAATAAATATATAATATCTATATATATTTACTAATTATAATTGAAGAATTTAAACCATACATAATTAGATCTATTCAAAAATCCACACAATTGGAGAGTATCACACCGTATCCCACTAGATCTAGGATACGCATGTGACACGAGTCCAACACACAACCAATTACACCCCGAAGGATACAAACAAATCACAAATAATATTTATAAATAAATCAAAGTGTCAAAAGTAGATCTATGTGTCCGTGTCAAAATACGACATGTTCAAAGCCCCGTGTCGAAGGGAAAACCCCCAAAATGACACGTATCACCAAATAGTTAGGATACGAACCATATGTACCAAATTATGGACACGACACTAGCCCCAAACACATAAGCTCATGTCCAATTGATCTATAGGATCAATTGATACACACAACAAAATGTAAATTCGGAATTCCAACAAAATTAACACAAAAAGCATCATAACTTTCTCCATGGGTCTCCTATGAACACAAAACAAAGTCCTATGGGTAGTACATACATATAGGTTGATTTTACATGATTAAATCTCAGATTTAGAAGCTATTTAAATGGAAAAATCTGAATTATACCTATTGGGAGATGGATTTCCAATGAAACCTCCAATTGAGAAGAACTTGCTTCCAAATTGTAGATCCTTGCTCCTCTTTGTAGATCCTTGCTTCCTTCTTCTAGATCCTTGCTTCCTCCTTCTCTAATGGTGAATTGGAAAGAATTTGGAATGAATTTGGTAGGAAATTGAAATGGGAATGGAGGGAATTTGGGAGTAGGAAATTCTAGATCTAGATTTGGAATGAGAATGAGAGGAGAGAGAAATTTCCCCCCTCTTTTAATAGGCCGGCCTTGCCCCTCTCCCAAGCAATTGTAAAATGTCCAATGTACCCCTTGGGGCCTCTCATGAAGAAATAATTAAGGAAGGAAGCTTCTAGTCTAATCACTTAATTAATTTAATCCATCTCCTTAACTATGGGCTTTCTAAATGGGCCAAATCTAACTATTTAATTCATGTTGGTCCATGGGTCCAAACTACACTAGTTGGGTCCACTAAAATAAGTCCAAAATAATTAAACAACATCCAACAATAATTAAATAATACAACAAAATTATTTACCATGCACAATATTTATTTAAATAGGAAATTACTAAAATACCCTTTTTCCTAAAATGTGGTAGTGACAAGTCTACCCTCCTTAAAATAATTTCGTCCTCGAAATTCAAAGACGAAAACTACCCCCAGAAAAACACAGAACAGAACTAAAGAATCACAACTAACTAATGAAAAGAACATAACAAGAAAATAACATACCTCAAGGTACAAACAAATATGGATAACGCTCTCGCATGTCATCATCTCTCTCCCAGGTAGACTCCCCCAGAGAGTGATGCCTCCATGCGACGCACACCAAAGGAATAGTCTGGTTCCTCAGCACCTTCTCTCTCCGATCCAGAATCTCAACTGGCTGCTCTGGATAGCTAAGAGTAGGGCCTACCTCTATCTTCGAGTGATCCAATACATGACTAGGATCTGCCATGTATCGTCTCAACTGCGACACATGAAACACGTTGTGCACTCCCTCCAATGCAGGTGGCAAGTCTAGTCTATAAGCAACTGCACCGACCCTCTCTAGAATAGTGAAAGGTCCGATGAATCGCGGACTAAGCTTTCCGCCTCCACCGAAGCGAATCGTGCCTCGTGTCGGAGAAATCCTCAGAAACACCAAACCACCCACCTAGAACAAAATACCATCTTAAGAACTTAATCTATAACAAATAAGAATAAGCACAAACAAAATCTAAACTATACCTCAAACTCCAAAGGTCTCCGATGGCTATCGGCCCAATGCCGCTGTCTGTCCTGCGCCACTCGAAGTCTGTCTCTGATCAAATGAACCTTCTCCGCTGCATCCACAACCATCTCTGGCCCAAGCAAAATTCTCTCTCCAATATCGTCCCAAGACAAAGGAGTACGACACCTCCGACCATATAGAGCTTCAAAAGGTGACATCTCTATACTGGCCTGGTAACTGTTGTTGTAAGCAAACTCTACCAAATGGAGATGGTCCTCCCAAAAACCCCCGAAATCTAGTACACAAGTGCGCAACATATCCTCGAGAGTCTGGATAGTCCTCTCTGACTGCCCATCTGTCTGGGGATGATATGCAGTACTGAACTTGAGCTGAGTGCCCAAACTCTCCTACAAACTCCTCCAGAAATGAGAAATGAAACGACTATCTCGATCTGAGACTATGCTGACGGGAACTCCATGTATCCTAACGATCTGCCTCACATACATCTCTGCCAGCTTCTCCGTAGATAAACCCATTTTGAAAGGCAAAAAGTGGGCCGACTTGGTCAATCTATCAACAATGACCCAAATCGCGTCTTTTCCTCCTGGAGATCGTGGAAGTCCGGACACAAAATCCATAGTAATGTGTTTCCACTTCCACTCTGGAATGGGTAATGGCTGAAGTAACCCTCCTGGCCTCTGCCTCTCGGCTTTCACCTGCTGGCACACTAAGCATCTGGATACAAACTGTGCCACTTCCCTCTTCATGCCATACCACCACACACTCTCTCGCATATCCCGATACATCTTGTTAGCACCTGGATGTATGGAATACTGAGAGCGATGCGCTTCCCGTAACACCTCCTCGCGTAACTCCCCACTAGGCACACACAATCTAACTCCATGCCTCAAGGATCCATCCTCTGCAATAGTGAAATCATCCTCCAATCCTGCTCTCACCTGAGCTCTGATACTCCTCAAAGATACATCATCATACTGTGCTGCCTTGATCCTGTCCATCAAATCTGAGTGTATCTGCAATCCCCACATCTGCATAGCACACCCAGGAACAATCACCTCAATGCCCAAGATCTCCAAGTCCTCCAACAGATATCGATCATGCGTCAAGAACATAGC
Organism: Iris macrosiphon; assembly: GCA_036927795.1. NCBI lineage: Eukaryota > Viridiplantae > Streptophyta > Magnoliopsida > Asparagales > Iridaceae > Iris > Iris macrosiphon. Next base: position 31,444,428 of record JAYESA010000005.1, read on the forward strand.
TACCGGATACCTGCTCAAAGCATCGGCAACTACATTGGCTTTCCCAGGATGATATTGCAAAGAGATATCAAAATCCTTCATCAATTCCAACCACCGACGCTGCCTCATGTTCAACTCCTTCTGCGTGAAAACGTACTTCAAGCTTTTGTGGTCTGTGAAGATCTCCACACGCTCTTCGTACAAATAATATTTCCACAACTTCAGGGCGAATATGACAGTTACCAACTCCAAATCATAGGTAGGATAGTTCTTTTCATGAGGACACAATTGCCTGGATGCATAGGCAATCACTTTCCCATGCTGCTGAAGAACACAACCTAAACCCTTCCCCGATGCATCACTATAAATAGTGAAACCTCCGGACCCTGATGGCAACGTCAAAATAGGAGCAGACGTCAACCTCTTCTTCAACTCCTCAAAAGCAACCTGACAATCCTCCGTCCAAACAAACTCTACATCCTTCCTTGTGAGTCTGGTCATCGGCTCGGCAATCCTCAAAAAATCTTGCACAAACTTCCTGTAATAGCCTGCCAATCCCAAGAAACTCCTGATCTCTGCTACTGAACTCGGAGTCTTCCAAGATTCTACTACTGAAATCTTCTTCGGATCCACTGAAATACCATCACCAGTCACAACATGCCCCAAGAATTCTACCTTGTCCAATAAAAACTCACATTTGGACAACTTCCCATACAGCTTCTCCTTCCTCAGCACATCCAACACAATCCTCAAATGCTCCTCATGCTCCTCCGGTGTCCTCGAGTATATGAGTATGTCGTCGATGAACACCACCACGAACTTGTCAAGGTACTGGTGGAACACCTTGTTCATCAAGTTCATAAATACCGCCGGTGCATTAGTCAAACCAAACGGCATCACCATAAACTCGTACTGACCATACCGAGTTCTAAAAGCAGTCTTCGGTATGTCCTCCGGCTTCACCTTCACTTGATGGTAGCTTGATCTCAAATCTATCTTAGAAAATACCTTCGCACCACTCAACTGATCAAACAGATCATCAATCCGTGGCAAAGGATACTTATTCTTGATAGTGAGATTATTCAAAGTCCTGTAATCAATGTACATGTGCACCGATCCATCCTTCTTCGGTACAAATAATACCGGGGCTCCCCATGGTGAAGAACTCGATCTGATAAACCCCTTATCCTGCAATTCGTCTACCTGCTTCTTTAATTCGACCAGCTCGCTGTTGTTTACTCTATAGACATATTGCGAAATTGGTTCTGCACCTGGCACCAAGTCTATAGAAAATTCAACATCTCGATCTGGTGGCAATCCTGACAATTCCTCAGGAAACACATCCAAGAATTCTGCTATCAACGGATGTGGCAACTCCTTATCTTCTACCATAGCTCCACAAATAATGCCTTCTTCCTGCTCCGCAGCTCCTCTAGTAAACTCGAACTCTGGCTCTCCTGGCGGACCAAACAAAACTCTACCTCCTCTACAGTCTATGCTAGCACGGTGCCTACTCAACCAATCCATCCCAAGTACAATGTCATAGCTCGGAAGTGGCATTACAAGTAGACACGCACTCAACTCCCGGCCTCCCAGAGTAACTCTTCGATCCTTGCAAATATCATTAACCAGGATAATGCCTCCCCCGGTCATGATCTTGCAAGTCCTAAGCAAAGACTCAGCTACCAAACCATGCTTCAGAGCAAAAGAAACAGATACAAAACTATGGGAAGCACCACTATCAAACAAAGCTAAAGCTGGAATGGAATCAAGAAGAATAGAACCTGCGATGACATCTCCTGTGGGTTCCTCCTCTTCGACGGGCATAGCAAACGCTCGTCCCTGCCGAGCACCTCCCTGTTGTTAATGCTGGACAAAATGCTACTGCTGTGTCGGAAGCGGTCCCCTCGGCTGTGCTGCAGGTGGTCTCGTCTGTGTCCTCGGAGCTGGAGCTGCTCCTTGAACTGCACGACAAGGACACTCCCTCTATTGATGCCCTTCAGTACCATAATACAAACAAACTTCTAGCCTCCTCCTGCAAACTTCCCAGATATGGTCGGGCTTCTTGCAGAAGTTGCATGGGGCCTGCTGTAACTGCCTCTGCTGCTGAGGTGCCTGGTGAAAAGGTGCTCTAGCTGGAGTCTGGTTCTGCTGTGGCTGCTGGAAAGGTCTGGACTGGAAATGAGGACGTTTGGCAGATACTACACTGCCGTTGGCCCCCAGAAAAGAATTACGGTCTCTCTTGGTCTTCAAATCCAGATCCCGCTCAACCTTGCGTGCCTCCGCAAGTATCTCCGAGTATGTCTCATAAAAAGACGGAATGAGAATCTTCACCTCCCAGTTTAGACCCTCTCGGAAACGAATAGCTCGAACCTCCGGCTCCCTCACCAAGTACTCTGCAAATCGGCTCAACCTACCGAACTCCGCAGCGTATTCCTCCACAGACATGCTTCCCTGAATGAGACTCTCAAATTGTCTCCCCAAGTCAAGCCTGTCTATCCTAGCGAAAAACTTCTTCTTGAAAAGGTCCTTGAATACCTCCCAAGATTGTCCTGCATCAACTAGAACCGGTTCATTCCTGAACCAAGTGCGAGCGACGTCGAACAGTTGAAGTCCTACCGCCTCAACCTTCAGATCTTCAGAAAGACGGGACACCCTCATAAGACGCTCAATGTCCTCGAGCCAATCATCAGCATAGACGATGCCCTCCGTCCCTTTGAAAACCCTAGGCTCCAGTTTCTTGAAGTCCTGAATGTTACCTGGCCGAAGCTGAGCAACTTGAGGAACAACCTGCTGCTGGATCGGAACTCCTCTCTCAACTACAGCATGAGCAAGCTGATGAGCACTCTCGATGCCCTACCGTAGAATGTCGGTCTGCCTCTGATGTGCCTCTGACTGAGCCCTCTGTGCCTCGAGCATCTCACGAAACAGTGTAAACATCTGTGACGCCTTTGTTGGCACAGGAGGTGGAGGTGGAAGCCCCTCAGATACAGCTGGCACAGTCCTCTGAGTAGGTGGTGGACCTACGAAAGCAGCTGACACTCCAATCACCGGAGAAGTGACTGGTGCAGGCCCTCGGGATGTCGCAGACCTCTCAGAAGCTGCTCTCCCCTGCTGTGATCTAGTCTTAGGCGGCATCCTGAGACAAAGCGAAAGAAAGAATCAATATGGCACAAGATGTAAGACATCAAGGAAAGGACAGTTTAAGATATCAAGTATCAATATCAAAGGAGAATAGTTGAATCAAAAGAATTTTCCTAGATGTGATTGAGTATCTCAGCCTATATCCTATATCCTATTGCAGGCTCGCAGTAGTACAACTAAGTTGTCGCACTACCACGACATCACATACTTGTGAAGCTAGACCTGCATGGGCCACCACCAAAAATGTGTCACGACCCGCACCCGGGGTAAGGGTACTAGTCGGAAACAATGCCCAGCCTACGCCGCAGAATCGGCGGTAGAACGCTGTCTAGAAAGTCTATCTAATATAATGAACCACCAAAAGATAGTGTACTCAATCACAGAACTAAGATAGAATGAACACGAATCAGATAAGAATAGAATAGTCATCAACTCATGAGTTTAAAATAATACATCAATGAGTCTGAAGTGTAACAAAATAAGCTGGAGACAAATCCAGTACAAAAGAATACTATCATACTACAAGCTATACTCCAGGGTCAACTGTCTCAGTTGGGATAAGTCCCTCTTGAGCCAGGGTCTCCGAATCTAAACCCACAACATCCTGGGGTCCATAATAGGTAGGGTACTCCTCAGTGTCATCTGGAAAAATATATCCAGTCAGGAAAGGAGCAGAGTACATCTCTAACAGCAGTTCTAATCTATGATAAAAACTATGTAACAGTAAATAGTTGTGGATAAACAAGATGCATAAAATAGATACAAGAGATATATAGACAATAAAAAATACTGGAAAGAAATACAATAATGAATAATATGCCAATGAAACAATAATACTAATGACTAAGTGTGTGAGTACTAGCTTAACATGTGATCGGCTTGGGCAAGATACAATGCGGTCTGGCTAATCATACGTGCGGTACATGATCAACACTATTCGCTTACCAATACTTTATTCAATAGGGATTTGATCACATATCTATACTAATACTCCCCACCCCCAACTGGTATAATAGATCCAACCACGGTATGCTATGGCACTAGATTCCCCAAGAAGATAACTAGTCTCCCCGAGAATCGGTGTCTGTACATGTACAAGATAACCAATGAAACAATACTTGCACCATATACACCATATACCAAGGAATAACATCTCATGACGAGATCCGGATATACCAATCCGTGTAACCATAGTGTCGAGAGAAACATGTAAATCAACACTAGATACAACGAACATAGAGGATATCATAAATGAGAAACTATCAGAGAATGTACTCGCCTGAAGTCCAATGAAAAGTCTCACAGATGTCTTACTCGGTGCCTCGAAGACTTAGATATGGAATACCACATTAAAACAAGGTCCCGGAAAGAGAACAAGTCAAACTAGTCAACTTCTAGGTCAATAAATAAATTCTAAGTCAAAAGTCAACTATGGTCAAGTCTAAAGTCAACTAAAGTCAAACATGGTCAAACCAAGGTCATCCTCACAAGACATCTATATAAATAATATAGAAATAAAATACAACAATTTAGGAATAAAAATTAGATCCCAAATCATACTCACACAAAGTATACTACTAATACAAATAATATATACCCTAAAATAATATATATACAAACCAATATGTATACAAATAACATAATATATTATTACAAATATTATACAAAACACATATATATATACACATATATATATATATATATATACAATAATAATATATAAAATATAATTTAAAACTGTTAAAGCGTCACTGAAAATAGTGAACAAAATAAGATAAAATAAAAACAGGTTTAATAGTGACAGTCTTGACTGTCACTGAAAATTCGTCGCAGAAACTCCATATACAAAACCGCTGCTGTCACAGTTTGCTGACAGTTTCAAACTGTCACAAAAAAAATGTCGCTGAAAGGTTGCCGCTCAAAACTACCGCAGAATTAATGACAGATCTGTCATTAATGCTGACCACTGTACAGCGGCTGTTGTTCAGACCAAATAATGACAGTTTCACTGTCATAGAAACCACTGTCACCAAAACAAATAAAAATATAAAAATATATATATATATAAATATATATATGCAATAATAATCACAATACATATATATAAATAAATAATTATATACTTATATATATATGCACATATAAACTTATAATTAAATACCAATAGTTACAACACATGCACATATTAATGTTCATATTTTACATGGCTAGAAGCACACCTAAAATATATACATTAATATACAAATAATTACATAATAATTAAAATAATATAATTACACAATTAAACACATAAATATATTTTATAAAACATTTATGTATAATTTATACTATTAACATAAGTACATATATAATTACATGCAAGAAAGCTACATATTATATTTGTACATCATATTAGCACACACAAAAATATATAGATCTATGCTACAATAATTACTATAATAAATACACAAAATAAATATATAATATCTATATATATTTACTAATTATAATTGAAGAATTTAAACCATACATAATTAGATCTATTCAAAAATCCACACAATTGGAGAGTATCACACCGTATCCCACTAGATCTAGGATACGCATGTGACACGAGTCCAACACACAACCAATTGTACTCCGAAGGATACAAACAAATCACAAATAATATTTATGAATAAATCAAAGTGTCAAAAGTAGATCTATGTGTCCGTGTCAAAATACGACATGTTCAAAGCCCCGTGTCGGAGGGAAAACCCGCAAAATGACACGTATCACCAAATAGTTGGGATACGAACCACATGTACCAAATTATGGACACGATACTAGCCCCAAACATATAAGCTCATGTCCAATTGATCTATAGGATCAATTGATACACACAACAAAATATAAATTCGGAATTCCAACAAAATTAACACAAAAAGTACCATAACTTTCTCCATGGGTCTCCTATGAACACAAAACAAAGTCCTATGGGTAGTACATACATATAGGTTGATTTTACATGATTAAATCTCAGATTTAGAAGCTATTTAAATGGGAAAATCTGAATTATACCTATTGGGAGATGGATTCCCAATGAAACCTCCAATTGAGAAGAACTTGCTTCCAAATTGTAGATCCTTGCTCCTCTTTGTAGATCCTTGCTTCCTTCTTCTAGATCCTTGCTTTCTCCTTCTCTAATGGTGAATTGGGAAGAATTTAGAATGAATTTGGTAGGGAATTGGAATGGGAATGGAGGGAATTTGGGAGTGGGAAATTCTAGATCTAGATTTGGAATGAGAATGAGAGGAGAGAGAAATTTCCTCCCTCTTTTAATAGGCCGGCCTTGCCCCTCTCCCAAGCAATTATAAAATGTCCAATGTACCCCTTGGGGCCTCTCATGAAGAAATAATTAAGGAAGGAAGCTTCTAGTCTAATCACTTAATTAATTTAATCCATCTCCTTAACTATGGGCTTTCTAAATGGGCCAAATCTAACTATTTAATTCATGTTGGTCCATGGGTCCAAACTACACTAGTTGGGTCCACTAAAATAAGTCCAAAATAATTAAATAACATCCAACAATAATTAAATAATACAACAAAATTATTTACCATGCACAATATTTATTTAAATAGGAAATTACTAAAATACCCTTTTTCCTAAAATATGGTAGTGACAACTTGTCACTACCACATTTTCTAGGAAAGAGTATTTTAGTAATTTTATATTTAATTAAATATTGTGCATGATAAATAATTATTTGTTGTATTATTTAATTATTGTTAGGTGTTAGTTATTTATTTTGGACTTGTGTTAGTGGACCTAACTAGTTTAGTTTAGACTCATGGACCAACATATATTAATTGTTAGATTTGAGCCCAACTAGAAAGCCCATTGATTAGGAGATGGATTAAAATTAATTAAACCTTTAGACTAGAAGCTTCCTTAATTATTTTTTCATGAGAGGCCTCAAGGGGTATAATGGACATTATATAGTAGATTGAGGAAGGGGTAGAGGGGGCCGGCCTATTAAAGAGGGGGGAATTGATTTCTCTCTCCTCTTTTTATTTCAAAACTAGATATAGAATTTTTCTCAACCAAATTTCTTTATTCCCAGTTTATTTACATATCAAAATTTACCCAATTCCTTCCCAAATCACCATTAGAGACTAGTGGAGCAAGGATCTAGAAGAAAGAAGCAAGGATCTACAAAGAGGAGCAATGATCTACAAGTTGGAGGCCAATTTTATCATAATTGGAGGTTTCATTAGGAATCCATCTCCCAATAGATACAATTCAATTTTTTTCCCCTTAAATTAGGTTCTAAATCTAAGATTTAACTATGAAAAATTAACCCATATGCATAGGCTACCCATAGGATTTGGTTTTGTGATCATAGGAGACATATTGAGAAAGTTATGATACTTTTTGTGTCAATTTTAGGGAGAATTCCGAGATTGACATTTGTTGTGTATGTCAATTGGTACTATAGATCAATTTGGCATGTGCTTGTGTGTTTGGGGCTAGTGTCATATCCACAATTGGGTACGTGTAGGTCGTATCCCAATAATTTGGTGATACGTGTTGATTTGAGAGTTTTTCCTCTGACACGGGACTTTGAGCATGTCATATTTTGCCACAGGCACGTAAAATTGTATTTGAATATTCATATTATTCAAAAATAATATATATGACTTGTTTGTGTCCTTCGGGGTACGTTTGGATGTGTGGTGGACTCGTGTCGCATGCGTATCCTAGATCTAATGGGATACGGGGTGATACGTTTCATGTGTATGCAATTTAATTGTAGATCTAATTCTCTTGTGTTCTTATGTCATAGAGAAGTATATATATATATATATATATATATATATATATATATATATATATATGTATGTGTGTGTGTGTGTGTGTAATGATGAGTCTGAGATCTATGTATCTTTGTACATACTCTTAGATCTATGTATCTATGTATATACTATATGTGTATATATTGTATGTAACTATTCTTATATATGTATATGTATTTATATATAGCAGTATGTATAGATATGTATATGTTAAATGGATATTTATATATGGTTATATTTATAATCATATAATATATGTCGTGGATTGTGTATATGTTTATATGTACGTATGTATACTGTTATAAATATGTTACTATATATATAGGTATATATTACTATGTAGATATTATGTACATATATATGTGTGTGTGTGTATGTGTACTTAGTAGTTGTAATTATATGCATATATTTAGTATATATATTATGTTGTGTATATATATATATTATAGTTCATTGGATATATATATAGAGAGAGCAGGGGTTTAGCGACAGTAGCAGCCGTTATAGCGATAGTAGCAGGCGTCGTTGAATGCAGCAGCAACAGCAATAACAGCAGCAGCAACCGCTATAGCGACAGCAGGAAGTGTCTCAGCAGCAGCAATATCCAACAACAGCAGCAGCAAGGGCATCAGTGACAAACAGCAGGAAATCTGTCACAATAACTGCAGTATCAGCAGCTGTATCAGGGGCTTTAGCGACGGTTTTTGGCGACAGCTGTAGAGGTTCGTCACTAAAACAGCAGAGTATCAGCAGCAACAATGGTTTTCAGCGACAGCAGGCAGGGGCCTTTAGCGACAGTTTAACAGTTATATATATACATATATATATATATATATGATAATTAATATATATATAAATATGTTCCTAATTGCTATTTGTATTATTGTATACTATAAATAGATATATGTAGTGTAGCATATATTATTTTAAGGGTAGTTAGCATAAGTAAAGTAGTGGGTATTACCTTGAGATACCAAGGTAAGTACCATGGTAATTGGGGATACCCAAGGTATTGGGTTTGGGTAGCAATATTATGGTTTAAGTGTTGTGATACCAAGTTGGTTCAAAACCAAGGCATCTATTTAATGTTTGTAATTAGAAATTTATATAATTAATAATTGTTTGATATTAATACGTGATATTTTTCTTTTGATTTACGTATCCAGAGATACGGTATCCTAGTATCCTAAGATGTAGTTTATGGCCTATACTTTAGTATTTGAACCCAATATCTTTGTGTTAGACTTTTGCAACGTTAGAGTTGACTTAGTTTGACTTTTGACTTAGAGTTGACTTGTTGACCTAGAAGTTGACTAGTTTAACTTATTTTCTTTCTGAAACCTTGTATTGATATTGTATTCCATATCTAGGTCTTTGAGACACCGTATCCGATATCTGTGAGACTATTCATTGGACTTCAGGCGAGTACATTCTCTAATAGTTTCTCATTTATGATATCCTCTATGTTCATTGTATCTGGTGTAGATATCCATGTTTCTTGACACGATAGTTACACAGATTGGTATATCTGGATCTCGTCATAACATGTTATTCCTTGCATATGGTGTATCTTGTGCAAGTCTTGTTTCATTGATTATCTTGTGTATATACAGACACTAATTCTCGGAGAGATTTGCTACCTTCCTAGAGAATCCCGTGCCATAGCATACCATGGTTGGATCTATTATACCAGTCGGGGTAGGAAGTATTTTAGTGTAGATATGTGATCATACCCTCCTTGTATCAAGTCTTTCTCTTGAATAGTGTTAATCATACACAATACGTATGATTAGCCAGGCAATAAATCTCGTATCATGTTCCCAAGCCGATTACATATTAAAGCTAGTACTCACACACTTAGTCATTAGTATTCTTGTCCATTGACATATTGCTCATTATTGTATTTATTCTAGTATTTTTTTATTATATATATCTTATTGTATCTATTGTGCATCTTTTATATTCACATATATTTACTGTTACATAGTTTTTATCATTGATTAGAACTGCTGTTAGAGATGTACTGTGCTCCTTTCTTGACTGAATATATTTTTCTCAGATGACACTGAGGACTGGTACCCTACACATTATGGACCTCAGGATGTTGTGGATTTAGAGTCAGAGACCCTGGTTCATGAGGGACTTATTCCAATTGAGACAAATAACCCGAGTTTAGTATCTTCTTAGTATTTTTTTACTGGATTTGTCTCCAGCTTATTTGTTAGTATTCTTTCTGACTCATTGATGTTATTATTTTAGACTCATGAGTTGTATGTGACTATTCTATTCTTTATCATATTCGTGCTCGTTCCATCTTAGATCTGTGATTGAGTATATTATTATTGTTGGTAGTTTATTATATTGCTAGATAGATTACCCAGACAACATTCTACCGCCGATCTGCGGCATAGGCTGGGCGTTGTTCCCGACTTGTACCCTTACACCGGGTGCGGGTCATGACACTTTGCCCCAGATTGATGACTTGTTCGATCAGTTGAGTGGTGCCAAGGTATTTTCTAAGATAAACTTGAGATCAGGCTACCACCAGGGAAAAGTAAAGCCGAAGGACATACCAAAGACTACTTTTAGGACTCGGTATGGTCAGTATGAGTTTATGGTGATGCCGTTTGGGTTGACTAATGTCCCGATGATATTTATGAATTTGATGAACAAGCTGTTCCATCAGTACCTTGAAAAGTTCATGGTGGTGTTCATCGATGACATACTCATATACTCGAAGACACCAGAGGAGCACGAGGAGCATTTACAGATTGTGTTGGATGTGCTAAGAAAGGAGAAGCTGTATGGGAAGTTGTCCAAGTATGAGTTCTTCCTGGACAAGGTAGGGTTCTTGGGACATGTTGCGACTGGTGATAGAATTTCAGTGGATCCGAAGAAGATCACATCAGTGTAGTCTTGGAAGACCCCGAGTTTAGTAGCAGAGATCATGAGTTTCTTGGGTTTGGTAGGCTACTATAGAAAGTTTGTGCAAGATTTTTTGAGAATTTTTGAGCCAATGACTAGACTCACCAGGAAGGATATAGAGTTTGTTTGGACAGATGAGTGCCAGGATGCTTTTGAGAAATTAAAGAAGAGGTTGATGTCTGCTCCTATTTTGACGTTGCCATCAGGGTCTGATGGTTTCACTATTTATAGTGATGAATCAGGAAAAGGTTTGGGTTATGTTCCTCAGCAGAATGGAAAAGTTACATCCAGGCAATTTTATCCTCATGAGAAGAACTATCCTACCCACGATTCAGAGTTGGCAGCAGTCATCTTTGCCCTAAAGTTATGAAAATACTATTTGTACGGAGAGCGTGTGGAGATCTTCACAGACAACAAGAGCTTGAAGTATATTTTCACACAAAAGGAGTTAAACATGAGGCATCGTCGGTGGTTGGAACTGATAATGGATTTTGACATATCTTTGAAGTATCATCCTGGGAAAGCTAATATAGTTGTCGATGCCTTGAGCAGGTAACCGGTAGCTATGTTGTTGAAGCAGGATAGATATTTATTGGAGGACTTAGAGAGCTTGGGTATTGAGGTAATATAATCTAGTTTTGCTATGCAGATGTGGGGGTTGCAGATACACTCAGAGTTGATGGACAAGATTAAGGCAGCCAGTATGAAGATGTATCTCTGAGGAGCATCATAGCTTAGGTGAGAGCAGGATTAGAGGATAATTTTACCATTGCTGAGGATGGTTCTTTGCGGTATGGTGTTAGATTGTGTGTGCCTAGTGGGGAGCTGCGTAAGGAGGTATTGCAGAAAGCGTATCACTCTCATTATTCCATATATCCAGGTGACAACAAGATGTATCGGGATATACGGGAGAGTGTGTGGTGGTATGGCATGAAGAGGGAAGTGGCACAGTTTGTATCCAGATGCTTAGTGTGCCAGCAGGTAAAAGTCGAGAGGCAGAGGCCAGGCGGTTTACTTCAGCTATTACCCATTTCAGAGTGGAAGTGGGAGCATATTATTATGGATTTTGTGTCCGGACTTCCACGATCTCCAGGAGGAAAAGACGCGGTTTGGGTCATCGTTGACAGGTTCACAAAGTCGGCCCATTTTTTCCCTTTCAAGGTGGGTTTGTCTACGACAAAGCTGGCAGAGATGTATTTGAGACAGATCATTAGGATACATGGAGTTCCTGTCAGCATAGTCTTGGATCGGAATAGTTATTTTACTTCTCATTTCTG